>CAUYQU010076534.1:0-51396 GCA_963574635.1 Cheracebus regulus
CTTTTATTTGGGTGGTTTTTTCGGTTTATTGTTTTTAACCCTGGATGGGGTGTTTGCATTATGATGATTTTGAAAATTTGAACTAAATTGTGGGAAAAAATATTTAAACTCCTTAAAAAAAAAAAAAAAAAAAAAAAAAAAAAAAAACCTGATAGAACAGGCTCTTTAAGTCTGATAAGAAACATTTACAATCTATTCTTTCTGAAGCCTGCTACCTGGAGGCTTCAACTGCATTAAACCTTGGTTTCCACAAACCCTTATCAAAGCCAAGATTTTTCTTTTTTCTTTTTTTAAAATTCCAGATCTTTTTTTTTTTGAGCCTGGGTTTTGCTCTTGTTGCCCAGGCTGGAGTGCAATGGTGGAATCTCAGCTCACTGCAACCTCCACCTCCTGTATTCAAGCGATTCTCCTGCCTCAGCCTCTGGAGTAGTGGGGGTTATAGGCACCCACCCACACATCCAGCTAATTTTTCTATTTTTAGTAGAGATGAGGTTTCACCATGTTGGCCCAGCTGGTCTCGAACTCCTGACCTCAGGTGATCCACCTGCCTTGGCTCCCAAAGCACTAGGATTACAGGGATGAGCCACTGCTCTCTGCCTAAATTCCAGATCTTTAGGTAGTAACTGAACCAACTGCCAATCAGAAAATCTTTGAATCTGCATATGACCTGGGACCCCCCCACTTCCAGTTGTCATACCTTTCTGGACGGAACCAACATACATCTTACATGTTTTGATTGATGTCTTATGTCTCCTTAAAATGTATAAAACCAAGCTGCAGGTTGACCACCTTGGGCACACATCATCAGGACCTCACGAAGTGTGTCATAGGCATGTCCTTTACCTTGGCAAAATAAACTCCTAAATTAATTGAGACTTGTCTCAGATAGTTTTTGGTTTACACTGTGATTCTAGAATCAGGCAACACTTCATCATATAAAAGAGAGTAAGTGTTCCGATGAGCTGAGCAGTGGGGGTTCGCTTTACAGACAGAAAAGGCTGAAGAAAGCAGATTGGTCATTTCAAAGTTACTTTCCTTGTATGGCAGAGACAAGCAAACAAAACAACAATAGAAAGATAATGGATTAGTTAGCATCAGGTAACTTTTGGCTACCCTTTCTGTCTAAAGATTAAAGCAGAGGGAACTTATCATCATTATCAGGCCAATTAAAGATTGAAACTGGCCTGTTACAGATGATGACTGTTATCTCTCTCTCCTGATTTCTTGAAGGTCAGATAATGACTTAGTTTAGTGACTTGGAAACTCTGCGTGAGTGACTCCATTTTGATTTTTAGTCTGGTCTGTTGGGGCCTAGCACAGGAGCTTAGTGCAAAAAGTGGCCTTCTCCTTTTGTAATTCATAAGTGATGAGTGGATGTTCATGCTTGTGTGTGCCATGTGTCTCCCTCTAAACCTTTCTGACATGAAAAAGGAAAAAAAAGAAAAGGAAAACAAAACAATAGCCTCCTATAATTTTATTTAACAAATAGGCCACGGAATGGGATTTGCATAACACAGATGCAATAAGGGACTGCTATTCAAAATGGGCAAAAGACCTAAAAAGACATCTCACCAAGGAAAATACAGCCATCCTTTTAAAAAAAAATTTTTTTGTTATTCATCTACCATCTTTTTTTTGTTTGTTTGTTTGTTTTTTAAATATATATTTTATTGCATTTTCGGTTTTGGGGTCCACGTGAAGAACATGTGAGATTGTTGCATAGGTACATACATAGCAATGTGGTTTGCTGCCTTCCTTCCCACCACCTATATCTGGCATTTCTCCCCATGTTATCCCTCCCCAACTCCCCACCCCCTACTGTCCCTCCCCTAGTTCCCCCCAACAGGCCCCAGTGTGTGATGCTCCCCTCCCTGTGTCCATGTGTTCTCATTGTTCAACACTCGCCTATGAGTGAGAACATGAAATGTTTGATTTTCTGTTCTTGTGTCAGTTTGCTGAGAATGATGGTTTCCAGGTTCACCCATGTCCCTACGAAGGACACGAACTCATCATTTTTTATGACTGCATAGTATTCCATGGTGTATATGGGGCATCCCTTATTTTATTGCACTTCACTTTATTGTGTGTGTGTGTGTTTGTTTTTGTTTTTAAAAACAAATTGAAGGTTTGTGGCAACCCCTGCATTGAGCAAGTCTATTGGCTTCAGTTCTCCAACAGTATGTGAACACTTCATGTCTTTGTTTCTCATTTTGATAGTCTTTGCAATATTTCAAGCTTTATTCTTGTATCTGTTGTGGTGATCTATGGTGAGTGATCTTTGATGTTATATTGTCATTGTTTGGGGTCCACAAACCACACTCATGTTAGATGGCAAACTTCATTGATAAATGTTGTGTGTGTTCTGACTCCTCCACCCGCTGGCCATTTCCGTCTCTTCCACTCCTCATGCCTCCCTCTTCCCTGAGACACAACAATATTGACATTAGATGGATTAATTACCCTACAAGAGCCTCTAAGTGTTCAAATGAAAGGAAAAATCACACACCTCTGGCTTAAGTCAAAAGCTAGAAATGATTATGCTTACTGAGAAAGGCGTGTCAAAAGCCAAGATAGGCAGGCTTCTTACACCAGTTAGCTAAGTTGTTAATGCAAAGGAAAAGTTCTTGAAAGAAATGAAAAGCACTACTCCAGTAAACCCACAAATAATAAGAGAGCTAAATAGCCTTCTTGCTGATATGGAGAAAGTGTGGTGGTCTGGATAGAAGATAAAACCAGACACAGTGTTCCCTTAAGGCAAAACCTAATCTAGAGAAAGGCCCTAACTCTTTTGAAGTCTATGAAGGCTGAGAGAGATGAGGAAGCTGCAGAGGAAAAGTGGGAAGCTCGCAGAGATTCAAAGAGAGAAGCCAGCTTCAACACCTAGAAGTGCAAGGTGAAGCAGCAGGTACTGATGGAGAAGCTACACTATTTTATACAGGAAACCTAGCTAACATAATTGATGAAGGTGGCTACATTTTCAATGTAGATGAGCAGTCTTCTATTAGAAGTGGATGCTATCTATGACTCTCATAGCTGGAGAGAAATCAGTGCCTGGCTTCAAAGCTTCAAAGGACAGGCTGACTCTCTTGTTAGGGGCTAATGCTAATCACTTTAATGTGGCTGGTCACTTTAAGTTGAAGCCAATGCTCATTGACCATTCTGAAAACCCTAGGGCCCTTAAAAATTATGCTAAACCTTTAGTCGGGCATGGTGGCATATGCCTGTAGTCCCAGCTACTTGGGAGGCTGAGGAAGGAGGATCATTTGAGCCTGGGAGATCGAGGTTACAGTGAGCTATGATCATGCTACTGCACTCCAGCCTGGGTGAAAGAGCGAGACGCTGTCTCAATTAAAAAATAAAATAAAATAAAAAGAATTTTGCAAAATTGACTTTGCTGGTGCTCTATATGTGAAATAGCAAAGCCTGGATGATCATGCATCTGTTTATAGATGGTTTACTCAATGTTTAAGCCCAGTATTAAGACCTACTACTCAGAAAAAAAAATTCTTTTAAAATATTTCTGCTCATTTACAATGTACCTAGTCACCCAAGAGCTCTGCAAGGAGATTAATCTTGTTTTATGCTTGCTAACACAACATTCATTCCACAACCCATGGATCTCTGAGTAATCTTGATTTTCAAATTTGTTTAAAAAATACGTTTTGTAGCTGCCATAGACAGTGATTCCTTGGATGGATCTGGGCAAAGTAAACTGAAAACCTTCTGGAAAGGATTTGTCATTCTAGATGCCATTAAGAAAATTCATGATTCATGGGAGGAGGTAAAAATATCCACATTAATGGGAGTTTGGAAAAAGGTGATTCGAATCCTCAAGGATGACTTTGTGGGGTTCAAGACATCAGTGGAGGAAGTCACTGCAGATGGTAGTGGAAATGGCAGATAACTAGAATTAGAAGTGGAGCCTGAAGCTATGACTGAATTGCTGCAATCTCATGAACAAATTTGAAGAAATGAGGAGTTGCTTCTTATGGATGAACAAAGTAGGTTGTTTTTTTTTTCCCCCCATGATGGAATCTACTCCTAGTAAAGATGATGTGACCATTGTTGAAATGACAACAAAATATTTAGAATATTACATGATCTTAGGTGATAAAGCTGCAGCACAGTTGGAGAGGATTGACTCCAATTTTGAAAGAAGTTCTGTTGAGGATAAAATGCTAACAGACAGCATTGCATGCTACAGAAAAATCTCTTGCGAAAGGAAGTGTCAATTGATGTGAAAAACTTCAGTTTTCTCTTGTGTTTTTTAAAATTCTCACAGCCACTCTACCTTCCAGCAACCACCACCCTACGTCAGCAACTACCAACATTGAGGCAAAACCCTACACCAGCAACAAAATTATGATTCACTGAAGTCTCAGATGATCATTACCATTTTTAGTAATGTTTTAAAATTAAGGTATGTACTATAAAAAATACATAATTCTATTGCATACTTAATAGAAGCTTGGAATATAATATAAACATAACTTTTATATGTGCTGGGAGACCAAAAAATTCATGTGACTTGCCTTTTGGAGATGTTCACTTTATTATGGTGGTTGGTACTGAACTCACAATATCTCTGAGGTATGCCTGTATACCAATGGCAAATGAACACAGATACTCTACATCATTTGTCATCAAGGAGATGCATATCCAAACAACAATGGGATTCTGCCAGGCCCTATTAGAATGGGTAAAATACAAAACACTAACAACACCAAATGCTGACAAGAATGTGTAGCAACAGAAACTCTCATTCATTACTGGCAGGAATGCAAAATGGTACAGTCACTTTTGAAGAAAGTTTGGCAGTTTCTTAAAAAGTAAACATTTTCTTAAGATCCAGCAATTGTACTTTTTGATACTCCAAAATGAATTAAAAATGTGGCCGCACCAAAACCAGCACATGCTTTATTTATTATTGCCAAAACTTGAAAGCAACCAAGATGTTTTTTAATAGTTTGGGTAAACAAACTATTGTACATCTATACAATAGAATATTAGCACTAAAAAGCTATGAGCTATCAAACCATGAAAAGACATGGATGAACCTTAAACTCATATTGCTAGGTAAAAGAAGCAAGCCTGAAAAGGCTATATCTACATACTTTATCATTTTAACGATTAATATATAACAGTGTGGAAAAGGCCAAATTATGGAGATAATAAAAAGAACAGTAGTTTCTAGAAGTGTGAGGGGAGGGAAGAAGGGAAGGATGAACAATTTGAACATGGAATTTTTAGGGTAGTGATATGATTTGGATCTGTGTCCCCACCCAAATCTCATGTTCAACTGTAATTCCCTAGGCTGGTGGTGGGGCCTGGTGGGGGTGATTGGATCATGGGGGGTGGATTTCCCGCTTAGTGCTGCTCTCATCATGGTGAGTGAGTGCTCACGAGATCTGGTTGTTTAAAACCATCTGGTGTGGCATCTCCTGCCTGTCTCTCTTGCTCCTTCTCTGGTCATGTAAACTGCTGCTCTCCCTTTAGCTTTCACCATGATTGTAAGTTTCCTGAGGACTCCTCAGAAGCAGAAGCCATGATGCTTTCTGTATAGCCTGCAGAACTGTGGGCCAATTAAACTTCTTTCCTTTATAAATTACCCAGTCTCAGGTATTTCTTTATAGCAATGTGAGAATGGACTAATATGGAAAATTGGAACTGAGGAGTGGGGCATTGCTATAAAGATACCTGAAAATGTGGAAGTGACTTTGGAATTGGACAACGGGTAGAGGTTGGAAGAGTGTAGAGGGCTCAGAAGAAGACAGGAACATGAAGGAAAATTTGGAACTTCCTAGACACTTGTTGAATAGTTGTGACCAAAGTGCTGACAATGAAGTCCAGGCTTCATTGTGCATATCACTATGTTCCACCTAAGGAGGGCTCAGGTGGAAATGAGGAACTTATTGGGAACTGGAGCAAAGGTCATATGTGTTACATCTTAGCAAAGAACTGGGAATCATTGTGCCCCTGCCCTAGGGATCTGTGGAAATTTGAGAATGATGATTTAGGGTACCTGGTAGAAGAAATTTCTAAGCAGCAAAGCATTTGAAAATCAGCCAGGCTGCTTCTAACAACCTATGCTCATATGCATGAGCAAATAAATGATCTAAAACTGAAATTTATATTTAAAAGAGAAGCCAAGTGTAAAAGTTTGGAAAATTTGCAGTCTGGCCATATGGTATAAAAGAAAAGTCCACTTTCAGGGGAGGAATTCAAGCAGGCTGCAGAAATTTATGTAACTAAAAGGAAGGCAAATGCTGATAGCCAAGACAATGAGGGAAATGCCTCAAAAGTATTTCAGAGATCTCTGCTATAGCTGCTCACGTCACAGGCCCAGAGGTCTAGGAGAAAAGAATGGTTTCATGGGCCAGCTAGGCCCAGGGCCCTGCTGTACTGTGCAGCCTCAGGACATGAAGCACTGCATCCCAACCACTCTAGCTCCAGATGTGGCTCAAGGGTGCCCAGGTACAGCTCAGTCCGCTGATTCATAGGGTGCAAGCCATAGCCTTGGTGGCTTCCATGTGGTGTTAAGCCTGTGAGTGCACAGAATGCAAGACTTGAGGCTTGGGAGCTTCTGCCTAGATTTCAGAGGCTGTATGGAAAAGCCTGGATGTCCAGGCAGAAGCCTGCTACAGGGGCAGAGCCCTCAAAGAGAACCTCTACTAGGGCAGTGCAGAGAGAAAATGTGGGGTTGGAGCCCCTGCACCGAGGCCCCAGTGGGACACTGCCTACTGAAGCTATGAGAAGAGGGCCACCATCCTCCAGATCCCAGAATGGTAGATTGACCAGCAGTTTGCATCCTGCACCTGGAAAAACTGCAGACATTCAACACCAGCTCATGACAGCAGCTGTTGGGGCTGAACCCTGAAAATACCCAGGGGTGGAGTTCCCCAAGGCCTTGGGAGTCCACCCCTCATACCAGTGTGCTCTAGATGTGAGACATGGAGTTAAAGGAGATTATTTTGGAGCTTTAAGATTTAATGACTGCTCTGCTGGATTTTGGACTCGCATGGGGCCTATAGCTCCTTTCTTTTGCTCGATTTCTACCTTTTGGAACAGGAATATTTACCCAAGCTAATTTGTTTTTGATTTTACAGGCTCATGGGAAGACAGGGCTAATCTTGTCTCAGATGAGACTTTGGACTGTGGACTTTTGAGTTAATGCTAGAATGAGTTAAAACTTTGGGGTACTGTTAGAAAGGCATGATTGTATTTTGCAATGTAAGAGGGACAGGAGATTTGGGAAGGCTCAGGGGTGGAATGATATGATTTGGATCTGTGTCCCCACCCACATCTCATACTCACTTGTAATCCCCAATGTTGGAGGTGGGGCCTGGTGGGAGGTGATTGGATCATGGGGGTAGAGTTCCCCCTTAGTGCTGCTCTCGTCATAGTGAGTGAATGCTTGTGAGATCTGGTTGTTTAAAGGTGTGGGGCACCCCGACCCTGCCCTTGGTCCTTCTCTGGCCATGTGAAGTGCTGCTCCCTGTTTACCTTCCACCATGGTTGTAAGTTTCCTGAGGCCTCCCCAGAAGCAGAAACTGCTATGTTTCCTGTAAAGCCTGCAGAACTGTGGGCCAATTAAACCTCTTTCCTCTATAAATTACCCAGTCTCACGTATTTCTTTATAGCAGTGGGAGAACAGGCTAATACAGATAGTGAAACTATTCTGTATGATACTTGTATTAGTCCATTCTTACACTGCTATAAAGAAATACCTGAGACTGGGTAATTTACAAAGAGAAGTTTAATTGCCTCATGATTCTGCAGGCTGTACAGGAAGCACAGCAGCTTCTGGAGAAGCCTCAGGAAACTTTCAATCTTTACAGAAAGCAAAGGGGAAGCAGGCACATCTTACATTGCCAGAACAGGAGGAAGAGAGCAGTGGGAGGGCCTATACACTTTAAACAACCAGATCTCAAGACAACTTTATTATGAGAATAGCACTAGGGGGATGGTGCTAAACCCTTAGAAGCGGCCCCCATGATCCAATCATCTCCCACCAGCCTCCACCGTCAGCATCAGGGATTACAATTCAATATGCGACTTCAGTGGGGACACAGATTCAAACCACATCAATACTGTAATGGTGAATATATGTCATTCACCATTATATGTCTGTATAAACTCAAACCATGTATAACACCAAGAGTGAACCCTAATGTGACGTATGGACTTTAGTTAATAATAATGTTTCAGTATTGCCTTATCAATGATTACACATGTACCACACTAATGCACTAAGATGTTAACAATAAGGGAAATGGGAAGGTTTGTGGGAGGGTTGTATGGGGACCCATAATTTTCACTCAGTTTTTTGGAAAAACTTAAAACTGCTCAAAACATAAGTCTATTCGTTAAAAGAAAACAAAAAGATAGATCTGAAAAGAGTATGGGAAGAAGGATGCCATGAGGGGAGACAGGGAAAATGTGGCCAACACAAATATGAATCTTTCTGAGTAAGCACAGGGCATATTTCTGATGTGGTGTTTCCTGGCACCCAGGAGTTCAGCAGATGGGTTGAAGTTACTGGTCAGTAGAAGTTACTGGTCAGTCTGGTGTTCACCATCTTAGAACTACTATTGGTATCACAGACTAGCATCTAAGGGGGATAGAGGAAGAAGAAAAGTTTTCAACTGAGTTTAAAGGCAAGGAATAGAAAAGTCCAGAAGCTTTTGTAGTGCATAGCACTTGAACAGCTTTTCAGATAAAACTTCTGAAGTTCTGGAGTTGTAGCTAGAGCCATCAGACTTGAGCAAACTTGAAATAGAATGATTATGAGATTTAAGGTGGTGGTTTGTGCTGCATTCACAATATTTATCCCACTGGTCTGTGTGTACGTGCGCACATGTGTGTGTGTGTGTGAGAGAGAGAAAGAGAGAGAGAGAGATGAGAGAGAGAGAGTGCCTGCCTGAGATCTAGAGAGACCAAAAGAAGGACAGGTTATGTTCATCTTCACTAATTCCTTGAAGTGGCAGAGTCTTAACCTGACCTGGCTTCTCTTTTATTTTTACTTCATGGAACTACCCATATCTCTTAATCAATATGTATTTGCACTCACATTTTTTAAGGCCACTTCCTGCTTCTTCCTCTTTTCACAGTGCCATATATATATATATATTAAAGAAAATTCTGTTAGTGTATTCAAAATCTTTCCTGTTGCCATGTTGCTGTTACATTGCTTACTGATTTTTTCTCCTCCTTCCTTCTTAATGGTATAACTATCCTTTTCTGGATAGATGGAATCTACTAAAATCTCATCCTCTGCCATCTGGCTTATCACTGGTTTGGAGACACAGCTCTGAGATTTTAGGTAACCTTAGTCTGAGATGACCCAAATATCATAAGGGGAGTCAAAACAATAGAGTGATCAATTTTCACAGCTTTGTACCTGACAAGTTTAAAAGGCAACTGCTACTTTTGGAGGAACAGAAAACAGGTGAATGTTGTCTTATGGAGAACCAGAAGGCTAGAAGAGGATATGGTTCTTGTCCCAGCCAAATGTGTGATCTTGAGAAGATTACTTAACTTGTCCAAGACTCAAAAGTTTTATATGTAAATTAAAGATTTTTCCTGATGAAAGGCAGAGGACTGGACCTTTGTTCTGTCCAGATTTAAGGTTCTGTGAGGACTAGAATGTAAGAAACACTACCTACCTACATTGATAGATTTTAAACTTCTCCAAGGCAGAACTGGGTCATATTTCCTTTGAATATCCCCATGGATCATGGCACATTATTAGTCATCTTAACAGCTACCCTTTGCTGAATAATTTATGAGCCCCATGTACATGCCTGGAGACTCAAACTTGTTGAGCAGTGGTTATTATGAGAACAGAAGGAAGGGAGAGGGCCACAGCGTGGGGCCTACAGTCTACCAAAGGGCTCCAGCTTCTGAGAGCAGGCAGCTCTCCTGCGTTAGCACGCACTTCCCAGGATCCCAGCAGAGGCAGCTGGAAAATTGCATCTGGGGTAGAGGCAGCTGGAAAAAAAGTAAGCGTTCATACTCTTTTTTTTTTTTTTGAGATGGAGTCTCCCTCAGTCGCCCAGGCTGAAGTGCAATGGCACAATGCTGGCTCCTTCCCTCCGCCTCCTGGGTTCAAGCAATTCTTGTGCCTCAGCCTCCTGAGTAACTGGGATTGCAGGTGTGTGCCACCATGCTCGGCTAAGTTTTGTATTTTTAATAGAGAGAAGGGTTTCACCATGTTGGCCAGTCTTGTCTCGAACTCCTGGCCTCAAGAGATCTGCCTACTTTGGCCTCCCAAAGTGCTGGGATTACAAGCTTGAGCCACTGAGCCCAGCCGATAATTTTCTTTGTTTCGCACATACAAAGCTGAGCTGTTGGGCTGCATTGGGCTGCTTGGGTTGTGGATGGAGAAAAATATAAAATTATCCAAAGCAGGATGAAAAAGTTCAGTAAAAGATGGGAGCAGAGGTTGAGAAGGCAAGAGTGTGGGGCAAGATGAGAGGGGCTTAGGGAAGCAGCTGTCTTCATGACAGGCCTAGGGGAGAAGATCATCCAGCTAGGATAGGAGAGTGTTTCTCTACAGGAGTGTAATTCCTCTTTCTGGGCTACAACCGCCTGCCCTGAGACTTCCAGGAAATGTAAGATGACTCTGTAACATGTTTTACATTCAGATTTTTGTTTCTTCCTGCCGCCTGGTGCTAAAATGGGCCTAGAGGAGGTGCAGGCTTAGATTGAACTGGCAGGAAGAGCTTTTCTCAATAATCAGAATCAAGTGGCTCTTCAGACAGCCTTCGGTTTTCAAAGGATCTTTCCAATGGGAAGGATTATGCATAGTGATGGGCAGAGTTAACATGTAGCAAAGTCTTGCTGCTGATTGGAAATGCAGGCCCAACAGTTTCTTCTCTCATCTTTAATAAACGATTATCTACAAAACACTTTCCCATTCATTGTTTCACCTTTGTTCCCATGGTAACCTATTAAACCAGACGTGATAAGCTATACAACTCCTACTTAGCAGACAATGTTCAGTGACCCGCCCAATTCACAGAGCTAAGAAGGGCTGGGTCTAGGCAAGAATCCAGCTCTTCTGACTCAATGTATCTTCATTTGTCTAGGCTCCTTGCCATCTCAGTCTGTCTACTAACAGCAGCATCCCTTCATTCTACCTCCTTTCACTCCCTTCCACCCCCTTGATCATCCCAGGCTTGAATATGGAAGTTGAGGTTTCAGGTCCAAGTGCAACAGAAAACATTACCACTAAAAAACCCAAGAGCCTTTTTGCATTTTGCTTATATCTTCGTGGGAGACATATAGCTTTTTGTTATTGATGGGACCTGGACTCAGTAAATTTTATACATATTATAAAATCCAGGCAATAAACCACAAGATAAATACCTCACCCTTCTCCCTCTGCCATGCATTAACAGTCAACCTGCTGTGGGAAATAACTGGAGGTGAGGGATTAGTCCCCTGAAAACATAGAACATTATCTTCTACATTTTTATTTTTTAGAGACAAGGTCTTGCTCTGTCACCCAGTATGGAGTGCAGTGGTGTGATCCTGGGTCCCTGTAACCTCAGACTCCTGGGCTCAAGCATCCTTCTACCTCAGCTTCCTGAGTAGTTGGGACTACAGGCATGTACCACCATGCCTGGCTACACAGAACATTATCTTCACATTATGCCCGAACCATATAAAACCAAATACTTCATAACCGTCAAGGCATATTTGGAATTCTCCAAGCATACTCAAGGTAAGTATTTGCCTCAGGCCTGTTTAGTATTTCTATCAGCAACTTGGAAAGTAATGTGAAAGGAATGTTCACAGATTGTTCATATGGCCAAAGCTGGGAGAGATGGCTCATTTACTGTGTGTAGTCATAGGGAGGCAGAGCTACAATGCAGGAGGTTGAACAGCTCTGTGTTCTTGAGCAGCGTCTGTGTTCATCCAACATCTGCAGCTCTCAGGCCTTTGACCTGCTTATTTCCAAGCAGTTTCATCATCTTGGATATCATGGCCACATTCTGGACCTTGCTATGACTCAGGACTGCTTCAGCTCATGCACTTCCAGCATCACACTCTCTAAGCACAGTCTTCCAGCTCTTGCTTTCTAACTATTTCACCTATTCTGAACTCATCCGCGCCTTGTTGCTACCAACTTCCTTTCTCTCTACATTAGTGAGTCCCATCACTTCCTATCTAGCTCCAAGTCAGAAGCTTGGACATTCCCCTCCTATTCCCCTTACTACACCAGACTTGAATATTGAAGGGGTTCTAAATATACTGCCTCACTCTTTTGCTAGTTTTACCTAAGGATTGTTTTGAGCTGAAGGCAACTAAGAAGCAGCCAGTGTAGAAAGAGCCTTTTGCCTTCCTCCTCTCTGTCTAAAAGCAGGACATAAATTTCTCTTTGTGAAGGCATTTCCCTGTCCCCTTTCCCATATCAGAGAAAAACAACCCTTATCACTGGAGACAGAAAATCGGCACTAAGATGGGTCTGCACAAACAAATCTTATTAAAATAAAGCCCCAGCTGTCATTAGTTTCCCTCGTATATTTACCTTGCAGCAATTCATCACCCCTAGAAGCCCAAACCCCCTTTCCTTCATCTTGTCACTTCTTCACAACTTTATCACCTTTGTTAAAATGGTATATAAACCCCTGTCTAACTGCCTCTTCTGATCTTATTTTTTTTTCTTCAGGAAGATCTTTGTGCATCTAAAAAATTACACTATTAACATCAAATACAATTTTTAGCTAGGTATGGTGTCACATGCCTATAATCTTAGCTAGTGGGAAGGCTGAGGTGGGAGGACTGCTTGAATCCAGGAGTCTGAGACCAGCCTGGGCAACATAGTGAGACCCTGTCTCTTAAAAAAGAAACACACACACACATACATCTGTAAGCCATTTTTCCTGTCAATTTGTCTTTTCTCAGTTTAATTGAAAGGTCCCAGTCATTTAATATAAAAGGGTAGAAGAAAGTCCTTTTCCTTTCCTACAATATGAACTTTGAATTTATCATCTTTTTGCTCTCTATATCAACTGATTACCAGATTCTGTAGATAACTCTTTCCCCTGTCCATTGTTTCTGTTTCCATAACTGCCCCATGCCAACCTTTCCAGTGTAATTGATGCACCTGCCAGGTTTGCTCGAGGATCTCACTAAAAGCCACCAGGAACATCTACATACTACTTCCAGAATCCCCTTGAGCTCCTTCCTGCTTTTCTGATTCCTCTGATCATCGGCCTTAATTGAGGTACTGTATCTTCCAGCCAACTCCTTGGAGTAATGTTGGTATTCCTGGAGGGAAGGAGATTGAACGCCCACTGGCCTTATATAAGAACAGGTCTTTATCACATCTTGTGAAACTATGGCAAGCATTCTTTGACCTTCCTACCTGCCTCTTTTATTTCCTTTCTTTTCACCCAGGCTGGAGTGCAGTGGCATGATCATAGCTCACTGCAGCCTCAAACTCCTGGGCTTAAGTGATTCTCCTGCCTCACCCTACTAAGTAGCTGGGACTGCAGGCACATACCACCATGCCCGGCTAATTAAAAAAAATTTTTTTTTGTACAGACAGGATCTCACTATGTCCTCAGGCTGGCCTCAAACTCCTGGGCTCAAGCAATCCTTCTGCCTTGGCCTCCCAAAGTGTTGGAATTACAGGCATGCACCGCCATACCCAGCATATCCACCTCTGGTTTTGACCACTTTACCCTCCTGCCTGAAATGCTGAGAGATACTGGAGGTAGAGAAACCAACTAAGCTGGAGCACCAAGTTCCAAGTGTTGGGAATAATCAGAATAAAAGAAAAATCACAGAGCAGGAGTCTGGCAATGGAGAAAGGAGATTGGGTTTTAAAAAAAAACAAACATGAGAATCAAAACATTGCTGGAGTCAAGCCTCACACGTGGACCCACCTGGCTTCAAGGAGCAGAGATGGACTGAACCACTGGAGCCATAATATTTGGAAATAGTAAAAAATGTGGTTTTTTCCCCAGTATTTCTTTTACTTTTGGGATGTGTTTTGGAGAGGAATTGATGAGTGAATAAACAATGTGGGTCTCAGATAAGGGGTCACCTTGCACCCTGCCCCTCTCTGGGCCACGCCTTCTTTGGAGGACCTATGATAGAAATGGCTTTGTGATGTGTTGAGCGTCACAAGGTCTCAAGTGGCCTCATAGTATTTCCATCACCACCAAATAGACGCATAGAAGACAGACAGATGAGGGGTGTTGCTCAGAAACCAA
The DNA here is from genome assembly GCA_963574635.1 of Cheracebus regulus. NCBI lineage: Eukaryota > Metazoa > Chordata > Mammalia > Primates > Pitheciidae > Cheracebus > Cheracebus regulus. The sequence continues at coordinate 14,229 of CAUYQU010076534.1, forward strand.
TATCCCAAAATATGTTCTTAAACGGATATTTCTTTTTTCTTTTTTTTTTTTGAGACAGCCTTGCCCTGTCACCCAGGCTGAAACTGATATTTCAAAATAAGTATGTTTACTTTGACATACTGAACTGAAGAAGAATCCTCAGAGTCTCTCTGAGCCACCTCCCCGTCTCCCACTGACTCCCCTAAAGCCAGGCTAAAGTTTCTTTATCAGCCTAAAGTCCTTATCCAAAAAAAAAAAAAGTGTCTTTCTCCTCCTTCCTGTAACACCAAGAATGTACCCACACTTAAACAGACCCTTTTACAAGATAGCATCTGCCCCTTACGCTCTACCCGAATTTCAAAGAGAACTACTTACAAGTTAACTTGTGTCCCAGATCCACTAATTCTTTACTCCCTGTCAACAGAATTCCTCTTCTCCCACTTCCATAACCTGTTTTGTCAGGATCCAAGGCCCCATTCTTTCTGTAACTTCAAGATGGCTAGAAGCTTCTGATCCTCATTGAGGGGTGGATAATCACTCTGTGATTTTCTCTGTGTACATGTTATAAATTTGTATGTCTGTTCTCCAATGAATCTGCCTTTTTTTTGACACAGTGACACAGGATCCTTTTGGTGCTGCCAGAAATCTCTGCAGCCCGTGGTGCCTCTGCCCGGGCTTTACTAGGGCCTGCTGGGCTTGCTCTGCCCACTTGGCCTGGAGGTCCGTGGTCAGCTCCTACTACCCACATGGATCCCAGACCCACTCTGCATTCAGCCCACAACTGGTCTGGCAGTGCCTTGACCGGCTTCTACTTTGGGTACTGGAGTCCAGATGAGGGGGACATGGCAGCACCCAAAACCTCAGAGATGCCAGCAACCGTGAAGCCCCAAGCGGTGTTACAGCTTTTGCTCAGGGATTCCCAAGGTCTGAGTCCCCAGGAAATATTACAGTTCTCATCTGGTACTGCCACCTGCAGCTCAGTAACCAGGGGCATGTGGAGCCCACAGCTTTTTCTCCCCGACGGCTCACCAAGGGGGAGGGAGGGTTACAGTGTTATAGCTCTTTTCGTACCTGCTGTTTGGCCGGTTCCAGGTTCTTGTCCCGTGACCAAGAGGAATGAGATACATGGAAGCTGGAGAGTGAGCAAGGCAGAGAAGGGTTTTATTGAGTGACAGAAAGGCTCTTGACACAAGAAGGGGCCCGAAGTGGGTAGGCCTCTGTGTGAGGGGGGGCCCCAAAGTGTGTAGTCATCTGTGAGGCTGATCACACCACTGCACTCCAGCCTGGGTAACAGAGCAAGATTCCATCTCAAAAAAAAAGATGAGATTTGAGTGGGGACACAGCCTAACTGCATCATCAGTAAAGCCCCACCTTTGGGCCAGGGAAGACCTGAAGCTTGGAGGCCAGGCTGCCAGTCCTGGGGAAATGGAGGGGTAACTCATGGTGCTTTTTCCTGAGCCTGGCCATGGCTGCTTATGGACCAATCAGTATGCACTTCCACTTTGAAGACCAGAAAAACCCTGGACTCAGCCAGAGCAGGGGAGATGTTTGGATGACCACTGCCGAAAGGAGCTATCCTCTCCGGGGCCTCTACTGAAAGCAGGAGACGTTAGGATGACCAGCTGCAGAGAGTACTCCCCTCTTTGCTGAGAGCTGAACACTCATCAGGATGACCTGCTACAGGGAACTCCCCTACTGCAGGTCTCCTCTGAGCTGTTCTAATGCTCAATAAAGCTCCTCTTTGTCTTGCTCACCCTCCACTTTTCTACATACTTCATTCTTCCTGGATGCAGGAGAAGAACTTGGGCAAAAGTGCCACTAGCACTTCTTCCAGCCAGAGAAGCAACACCCCAAAGATCCCATAACATCAGGAACCTGACTAATAAATAGATGATGATTGAATAAATGTTTGAAACAATGTCACCGGAGGACATTGAATTGTGTAGCAGGGCAAGAAGAGTTTCTCCAGTCCTGAGGATGTTTGGCCTGGAGAAAAGAAGATTTAGGGAGGATAGAAAAAGTGTCTGCAAGCATTTGAAAAGCTGCCATGTAGAGGAAGGGAGGCATGTTTTCTGGTGCCCCTGAGCAATAAGCCTCAACGGCAGTTTGGGAAAGGTGGCAGGAGAGAATGTGTGTAGTTGGAAAAAGTTGCAGAGCAACTTTCAAAAAAGAAAATGCAGCAAATCTTTTTGTCTAGTGGGAATCAGTGGGTGTCAGAGTGAAAAAGGCACAGTTTGGTAAGGTGGAAAAACTCTTGAGTTACAAGAAGCCTGGTGTTGGTTGACAATAAGGAAGAATATTCCATCCTCCAGGGAAGAGGGTCAGTCAACACAACAGACCATATTTTTTTCCTGGTTTTGGACAAAGTCCCATGTAGGGTTGTGGGATCGGATCAAAGGTCTCTGAAACCCCTTTACGCTTTTAGATCCAGGTCTGTCTTCTCTGATCAGTCTGTCTCTCCCTTGCCTCCAGTTCTCTCTCCAGAGTCAGTTGGTCCCTGAAGACAGTTGATGTCTTGTTTCTGGGCCCCTGAAGTTCTTCTCCAGTTTAGACAACATGGCCACTGATCATGGGTGCTGGATGTGCCACTCAGCTCTCCCCTCTGGCCATAGGCGTTCATCTTTCCCCAGCTCTAGCTGCAGTGGTGTTGGCTGTGGGCAAATGGTTCATAGCTGGGCTCACAGCTGAGTCCCACTACAGAATTTGCCTCTGTGGAAAGAAGCTGCCTCACCAACCCAAGCTTTCACCCCTCCCCCAAGGGCAGCTCTAATCCAATGACAGATCTGTGCTGGAGGAAGAAAAGCCCCTTGCCTCCATTTGGGACGTTTTCACAGGGTCCTTGTGTGGTTCTGAACCCACTGTTGTGACCACATCACCATTCAACTTCTCTCTGCACATTTTGGCTTCTCTCCATCCTTCCCTAATATGTGTAGTTCCGATTCCTTCCTAATGGTGCCTTTAGCAAAGTATCACAAGCTGGGTGGCCTAAAACAAACATTATAGTGCTGTTCTGGAGGTTAGAAGTCTCAAACAAGGGAGAATCCTCTCCATGTCTGTCTCCCAGCTTCTGGTGTTGCCAGCGAGCCTGGGTGTTCCTTGGCTTATATATTCATCACTCTAACCTCTGCCTGCATTGTCACATGATGTCCCCAATGTAAATGTGTCTGCATCCACATTTCCCTCTTCTTGTGAGGATATCTGTCACCCCACCCTTATCTAGTACAAATGTATCTGAACTACATCTACAAAGAGCTTGTTTTCAAATCAGGCGACATTCACAGGAATGGGAGTTAGGACTTCAACCTGTTACCAGGAAGAGGGGAATTGTAACCACCCAACAGGTTCACCTTGCCCAAGGCCTAGACAAAACTGATTGGTCAAGACAGGGGAATTGCAATAAAGAGTAATTCATGCAGAGCTGACTGTGCAGGAGACTGGAGTTTTATTATTTCTCAAATCAGTCCCCTGGAGCATTCAAGGATCAAGGTTTTTAAGGATAATTTGGTTGGGGGAGGGGGTAGTGTGTTGGGACTGCTAATTGGCTGGGTCAGAGATGCAATCAGAGGGAGTGGAAGCTGTCCTCTTTTGTCCATAGTCAGTTCCTGGGTGGGGTCCACAAGACTAGATGAGCTAGTTTACCAATCTGGATGGTGCCAGATGATCTATTAAGTGCAGAGTCTGCAAAATATCTCAAGCACTGACCTTAGGCTTTACAATAGTGATGTTATGTCAAGGAGCAATTTGAGGGGCGTCAGACTCCAGACTCTTGTATCCTCCAGCTGTATGACTCCTAAGCCATAATTTTTAATCTTGTGGCTAATTTGTTAGTCCTACTAAGGCAGTCTAGTCCCCAGGCAGGAAGGGGATTTGTTTTGGGAAAAGGCTGTTATTGTCTTTGTTTTAAAGTTGAACTATAAACTAAGCTCCTCCCAAAGTTAGTTCAGCCTGTGCCCAGGAGTGAACACGGGCAGCTTGGAGGTTAGAAACAAGAAGTGGTTTAGGTTAGATCTCTTTCACTGTCTCAGTGATAATTTTGTGATGGCAGTTTCAGGATCCTCGGTTTTTAGTCTTACTTGGAAAAAAGAATTCTGCCAAGTAACAGATTTAGCCAAAAAAGAGAATTTATTGAAGGAAGCTAGAGAGCAGAGAGTTTATGTAGAGAGCCAGGACACTCTGAAAGATGAGGCCGAGCAGGCTGCTGAGAGAGTGAGGGGCAGCAGCCTGAGAACTCTGTGCTGGGTTTTGATTTTTTTTCCTTGAAGTTCCAATCTCTGTCTTAAGTCTCTGCCTTTTAAATTTATCTAGTTTCCCACTTCTGCCTTAAGTCCCTTCCTTTGTCATACCTAGTTCCCACCCCAGGCTCGTGGGACCCTCCCTTACTATTGGTGCCTGTGTTGGGTCCCGTGTTGGATATGGATTCTACCTAATGGCTGCATTGCTCATTACTGCCACTCAGGGAGTGTTGTACACTGGTCAAATCTTATTGTGCCTGCATATCTCTTTGGAATTTCTCCTTTTCCCTCTTCCCTCCTTATCAGCATGTAGCTAGTGACAATCTGACAGGGGAATTGCAGAGTGAGCAAGTACTGGGGTCTTAAGGGACATTCCTTTCTGCCAAGATATTTCCCCTCCTCTCTGCTCACATCTTGCATGCATGTTTTGGGTGATTTCTGGGGTGTGAGATTTTCCAGACCTCCCTTTTCTCAGGGGCTCCTCCACCTGCTCATGTCTAGCTGTCTGCTAACTCTAACAAACCTATATTTTGGAAGGGCATGATTCAACCCACAGTACCAACAAATTATCTGCTTGCAGGTCTCCCTCTCAGAATCTGTTTTCCAGGAAATCTGATCTGTGACATGACTCAAACCCTAGTTTTCTTGTGATTCTGAATTCTAGACCCACAGCTATGACTATCCTTTAGCTTGGAGTTCCACTTCCCCTAGTATATAGAAATCTCTCCTTTCCTTCCACCATTGCCTTCCTTTTTTCTTTCATGCGTCATGCAGGTAATAACTGCCTGGAGGCTAAAGCAACTCCATCCTGGATGCCAATCTGCCATGTTGACTTTGTTTTTTTCTGAGACGCAGGAGTCTCGCTCTATTGCCCAGGCTGGAGTGCAGTGGCATGATCTCAGCTCCCTGAAACCTCCGCCTCCCGGGTTCAGGTGATTCTAGTGCCTCAGCCTCCCAAGTAGCTGGGATTACAGACATGTGCACCACGCCTAGCTAATTTTTGTATTTCTAGTAGAGACGGGGTTTCACCATGTTGTCCAGGGTGGTCTCAAACTCCTGACCTCAAGTGATCTGCCTGCCTCAGCCTCCCAAAGTGCTGGGATTATAGGCGTGAGCCACTGTGCCTGACCAGCCACATTGACTTCTGATTACTCATTTACAGAGCGTGTCTCTCCGATTTCTATTTTCACGTACTTGTGTAAATCTTGCCCTTAGGATATAGTAAACACACACTTCTCATAATTCCTGTCATTGGGCAGATTCCCTGTGGTCCAGAAGCCCTGGCTCTAGGGGTAACAGTACAAAAATCCACCATGTCATCGCGCCACTGTTGGAGACGTGGTTTCTGTTTGTTAAGTCCTCATTAACTGTTCCTTTCTGAGAAACTGGAATTGTCAGCCCCTTTCTTCTGCTTATCAGCTTCCTCGGCCTGTAGGGTAGGTTTGCACAACGCGAAACAACTGTCTGTGCAGTCTCTGGGCTGATAGCACAGTCCATCATTAATCGGCATTCAAGGATGCTCTGACTGACATAGTATGTGGTTCATTGGTATTTACATTTCCTGATGCATATATGTGCATATCCATAGGGATGTCTGTCTATTACAGTGGCATTGAAAAAGTTCATGCATGGAGTGAGGGTTGAGAAGGAGGGTGGGAAAGGCAAAAACATTTTGGGAGTCACACAGTAGAGAGGAGGGGAGGACTATTTGACTTAAAGGCTCATTTTTTTTTAAATCATAAAGGTAATTCATGTTCGTTAAAGGGAATTTGAAAAATAGAGAAGACCAGATAGAAAAAAAGTCTTAATAATTTTGAGTACAGAATCCCTAAATGGTGGATATGCTGCAATTTATATAACCACTCATCTGTTGTTGGACATTTAAATTGTTTCTATTTTTTCACTATTATGCTGCTGCTATGAATATCATTGTGCCTAAAAGTTTTTTTCTACATTTAGAATTTCATTAAGATTGATGCCCACAAGTATTAAAGGATACAAAGTTTTTCCACCCAAAGTAACATTTTTTTTCTCATTATAAAATAGTACATGATTATTGTGCACAATGAGGGAAGGGGGATGGACTTTCTTTTTATTCCTGGAAGCTGCCTTCAGGTTCTTTCCTGCCTCAGGGCCTTTGCACTAACTGTATTCTCTGCTGGGAATGGTCTTCTCCCTGATTTTCCCACCGTTGGATCCTTCCATCTTTCAGACTTAGCTGCCACCTCCTCAGAGAGGTTTTCCTTGACCTGAAATTCATTGGCACCAGTCAATTCTCTCTATCAACTTATTCTATTTAAAATTTCTTGGAATCATCAGCATCTGAATTTTTTCTTGCTTATTTGCCTATTTTCTGTCTCTCCCCAAGGCAATAAGAACCTGGTCCATCTTATGCAACATCATAGCCTCAGCACCTGGCAGTGTGCCTAGCATATAGTAGCTGCTTCATAAACGTTTGCAAGATGAATGACCTTTGGATTACAGGTCCACAGGCTATTCACCAGGGGTTCGAGCCCCTTCCTTCTTTCCTTCTCAGTGGAATTTGAAGCACTTATGGGTGTCGAGGAAGCAAGTCTTATCTCCCCTTTCCACCTTCTATGAGTTTCCTTTGGCCACTCGGAAGCTGACTGACTGTGGCTATCGGAGAAATAATACTGGATTTTCAGAATTTCACCCAGTGAAAAGGAAATGTAGAATATGAGGAATTGTTCAAAGTATTAGAGTGGTGTGAGTTTACTGACAAGGTCAGCGTGTGCTTTAAGCTTAATTAAAAGTTTATTTGTAATTTTAATTAAAGATTACCTAGTATTTTCCAGCAAGGTTTGGAGTTGGAATCATTAATAAACAGGCTTCCTCTTCATTGATGCTTTCGTCAGCACCTTCCCAGGTGTGCAGAATGATTTTTGGTCCAATTATACTAAAAATAAGAATTCTGAATTCTGCTATGACTATTTATGCTCTACCCAGTCTGTTCAAAGATAAATACTAAATGAGGTAAAAACTCAATTTTAGCTACTTAATTAATCTTTAAGTAGTATAATATTTACTAAAAGTGGCAAATATTGATGAGTGGTGAAGTAAATATTAATTAAATTAGCAGCATAACTGGGCAGTCACGAGTTGAATAAAACAGATGGTGATTGCAGAAAGATTGAAGAGTACACAAGAAGACATTTAATAAATCTCCCACCTGAAAACTGACATCCATTAATTTTTTATAAAATCTTTTTAGAGGGTTGGGTTTCATCCCTGGTTTTCTTTATCAGAAGGAGGACTTCTGGAAGGTTGTAATGAAAATATCAATTTCCTTTCAAAATTCTCCAACTGATAGTATTAGATATGGTAACTCTAGTTTAGTACTTATATAAAGTTTATAAAGTCATATGACTCTCTTTTACACATATCTGGAGTCCCTTCATAGAAACCTTGTTTCCTTATTCAAAGTGTTCAGAGGAGTTTAGTACTAGGACTATTTAAAGAAATCACTCGGCTGAACATTGGAAAGTCAAATTGACTGCTGCTGTCATCAAAGATGAAGCTTGGCTGAAATCTCAGCATTTTGTTTGCCTTGAGATTTCATGAATTATGCCCACATTTGGCATAGTATCACAAACACACTAAGCATGCAAGAGTAGTTGTTTAATGAATAAATGGTTTTATATGCACTCTATATGGACGTCTGGCATATGGAATCATGCCATATTTTAAGGTTTTCATTTCTGTAAGCCTTTGCCATTCAGACTCTTCTCCACCAGAACCCTACATTTGGTCGTGCTGGTCTACTTACTCTTTTCCAGGCATCATGCACACTCGCCCTCTGCTCCTTTGCTCACACGGACCCTCTTCCTATTGTCTTCTCTCTGTTTACCTCAATCTTATCCACCTCTCAAGATGGTAGGTCAAGCCGGAGATCTTATGAAGCCCTCCTTGACCCACAGTGATTTCTACTCTTTCTCCCTCCTTCGTTGCTTTTTCATTCCCTCACTGGCCTCCCTTTATGGATCAGAAGGATCAAGTACCATCAATGTCAATCCAGATTCCAATCACCCAGGAACATCTACAAAGTGTAACTGTATTAATGTCCTAGGGAGGCTATAACAATGCACCACCACAAACTAGGGGTGCTTAACCAGCAGCGATTTATTGTCACATAGCTCTAGAGACTGGAAGTCAGATCCAGGTGTTGGTAGGGTTGGTTCCTTTTGAGGGCTGAGAGGGGGAATCTGTTCCGTGCCTCACTCCTCGATTCTGGTGGCTTGCTGGCCATCTCCGGAATTTCTTGGCTTGCAGAGAGATGATCACCCACTGGCTGCCTTCATCCTCAATGGGTGTTCTTCCTCCCTGTGTGCATGTTTGTCTCTTTGTCCAAATTTTCTTTTTTTTTTTTTTTTTTTTTTTTTAAGCAGAGTCTGGCTGTCACCCAAGCTGGAGTACAGTGGCACAATCTTAGTTTGCTGCAACCTCTGCCTCCCGGGTTCAAGTGATTCTCCTTCTTCAGGAGAACCTATTGCCTCTCCGGAGTAGCTGGGATCACAGGTATGTGCCACTACGCCCTGCTAATTTTTGTATTTTTAGTAGAGATGGGGTTTCACCGTGTTAGCCAGGATGGTCTCTATCTCCTGATCTCATGATCCACCCGTCTCAGCCTCCCAAAGTGCTAGGATTACAGGCGTGAGCCACTGCACCCAGCTCAAATTTCCTCTTTTTATACAGACACCAGTTATATTGGGTTAGGGCCCAATCTAATGACCTCATTTTCCAGTTAGGCCTGTAAAGACCCCAATTAGGACACGTTTGAACTACTAGAGGTTAGGACTTCAACGTAGCTTTTTTGGGGGTAGACAATTTGACCCATGACAGTGGCCCATGCAAGAAGGAGCTTCCTTGCAAATTTATCCTTGTGTATCAAAGCCTTTGCTTTTTGGTTTTTGGCTTGGGGCTCAAAGGTGAAATACTGTAGGTTTTTCTCTCCATGGCTCCTTAGTACCCATGGCATGTGCTGCCCTGACAGTGGTTTCATGTCTCAGCTGCTTTAGAAAATGAAAACCTACAGCATTAGGATGATATTTCTGGGGCCCCAAAAGTGATTTTGTGTGCAAAATATTAATTTTATTTACAAAGATTATGTTATTTATAATTAAAAATCTTTCTAAAGATTTTAAGATGTTATAAAGTAACATCTTAGTTTTATTTATGAAGATTAACCACTATTAGTTGTTAGGCCATAGACTATAAAAGCTAAGAGTGTGGGCTCTAGAGCCAGACAACCCAGGTTCAAATCTCGGCTCTGCCTCTTACTAGTTGTGCAACCTCAGGCAGACTTCTTAACCTCTCTGTGCTTCAGTATCTCCATTTATGCAATGGAGATAATAAAAGCCCTAGCCTCATAAAACCACTGTGCAGATTAAAAGACTGAGTATGCATAAAGCTCATAGTACAGTGTCTGGCACAGTACTCAACAAATGGCAGCTACGGGTATACACACCCTTTATGCATCCCTGCCTGTGCTCAGTGCTAGGTCTATAAAGGTGAAGACACAGTTTCTGTTCTTCCAGAGCTTGAAATCAAAGAATTTATGAATATATGGATTAAAAAACACTCCAAAGTCCAGGCATGGTGGCTCACGCCTGTAATCCCAGCACTTTGAGAGGCTGACACAGTTGGATTACCTGAGCTCACGAGTTTGAGACCAGCCTGGTCAACATGGTGAAACTCTGCCTGTACAAAAACTATTAAAAATTAGTTGGGTGTAGTAGTGCACACCTGTAGTCTCAGCTACTTGGGAAGCAGAGGTTGCAGTGAGCTGAGATCGCACTGCTGCACTCCAACCTGGGTGACAGAGTGAGACCTTGTCTCAAAAAACAGAACAAGTGTGTAATTTCCTCTTTCATCTCTACTTCCTTCCCACTTTCCCCACATGCAACTCAAGCTTGTGGTGTGAAATGTGTGACTTCCTTAAGGTACTATTAAGGAAGTAGGCTGTTTGGGAAGCAGGCTGTTGATCTGTTCTATGGAGAAGCTAAAGGGGTAGCCTGCTTATAGATTGACAGCCATGGTCTCCATTAGAAAGGACAACGTCCCGCTCAGAAATTAATATATTCTCCCCATTTGGGGTTTAGACCTACAAAGGTTTCTTTTTTATATTCAGTTCTTTTACAAAAAGAGAACCTTCAGTCTCCCTTCTGCTGGATTCTGGATGCTGAGAGGTCTGTTGTATTCTAGAAGGTAAGAAAGTGGATGATGATTTTTTCAGAGCCTTCTGTCCTCACCAGCGCTGGTCTAAATCTAGGAGTTCAGGTCAGACAGAAACAGCTTCAAGATTTATCTGTCTAGCGGCTCTGAGGGCAGAGAGCAGTCTGAATAGAGCTAGGATGAAGCTGTGCGTTGCCAGTCTCAATAGTTTTCAGGTCCTTTGCGAAAGACTTTACTCTACTTTGCAAAGACTTTATTGTACTGTATATATTGTAACTGATGCAAGAGCTTCTTCTTACAATCACTGTTAACACAAGTGACTTCACTTACCGCCTTGTTTTCTCTCAGCATGTGTGCTATTTATTGCTTTTTGATTGGGGACTTAGGATATGCTTTAAAATGCCAAGATTAAAAATTGTGGAAAGATATACAGAAAATTGTCAGCAGTGGACACTTATGGGATATTGGCCCAGAAATTCAATATGTTTTATATATTTGTACATTTCTAGAGACTGTCAATGTTGTCTTTTCCCTTTTCCTTATTTCCTGGGGTTTTAGTCGTTTTAATACTGCAGCTAGCATCTGGGAAGACACCATTCAAAACAAAAGCTAAGATCTTTATAATAATTTACATTTAACTACTTGGTTCCCTCACTCCTGTCTCATTCTCCACCCATGATCATCTTCCTCCTGAATTCCATGTCCTCATACCCTTGCTTTCCTTTTTATAGAGTTTTATTGTATGAATTCCTAAAAAGTGTCTATTTTTATTGTAGTTATCCTAAATGTTATGGAAAGGGGGTGGATAATATTGAATGTAATCTTTTGGCACTTAAGTTTTTCAGTTACCATTTATTAAACCAATGAGATTTATCTAGATGTTTGGTTCATTTATTTTGTCTGCCTTCTAAATGTTTTACCAAAAGCCTTTTGTACATTTTAATAACAACTAGTTTAGATTTTAAAAATTAATGTAATTGTCAAAAGGAATATCATGTGTATTAGCAGATTTAAAAATAAGAGTTGTATAATGCTTTGGTGGGAAGTAATATTGCCCCTCTCCTCTTAATGTCCAATCTTTCCAGAGCCTGAATTTTTGATGCACAGTTGTATTAGTCTATTCTCATGCTGCTAGGAAGAAATACTCAGGACTGGGTAATTTATAAAGGAAAGAGATTTAATTGACTCACAGTTCCACATATCTGGGAAGGCCTCAGGAAACTTACAATCATAACAGAAAGGGAAGCAAACATGTCCTTCTTCATTTGGCGGCAGGAGAGAGAAATGCTGAGGGAAGTGGGGAAAAGCACCTTATAAAACCATCAGATCTCGTGAGAACTCACTTGCTATCAGAAAAACAGCATGGGGGAACCACCCACATGATCTGATTCCCTCCCATGAGGTGCCTCCCCAACATGTGGGGATTACCATTTGGAATACAATTCAAGGTGAGATTTGGGTGGGGAACACAGAGCCAGACCATATCACCTGTGTTAAGACTTTAATGCACTCCTTTTTCTCTTTGCTTTCTAATCAAGAAGTTAAGCTCAATGGAGGGATTAATGTAAAGTATAACATACCAGAAATAACTTGAAGGGTGGTATAACAACATTCTACATGATTTGTGTAAAGTTTACATTTTAAAGATACCAAGTAACCTTTCAACTTTCTATTTGGTTATGCTTTGCAAAACATTATATATCTTAAAACAACCAAGCACCCAGTATTTTCTCTCACCTTAATCTATCATGGTCCTCTAACCCCCCAACCAAAACTACTTATACATTGTTTAGGTCATAAACATTCCTAAAACATCTTAACTCTTTCATTTGCCATTTTAAATATTTGTGTTTGGTAAGGTATACATGAATGTTCTTCTTCATTTGTAATTCAAAACAGCATTTTACAGAGTCTTTAAGCAAATCAGTACTGAAAAAAATTTTCCTGATATTTATGGTAACACTGGGGAGAACTGTCTGGAAGGACTCTCTGGGGCCTCTAGACTTTCCCGGAAACCCAGTTACTTTAGGTTGGCTGTCCTCATGACTTCTGCCTACAAAAGGCCAGAGGCCTGACTAGGCCCCCAAGGAGCCAGCCCCCTCCCAAGGAGCCAGCCCTCTTCCAAGGTACCTCTCTCCCAAGCAGACACATCCTCATGGTATGGAAACTTTTCAGTAAATGCTCAAAAGTGAGAGCTGGCTCTCTTCCCTTGGAGGGAACATGTAGGTATGGTAAGAGATAAGAAGTTTCTAGCAAGAAAAGAAAGGGGAAGTGAGAAGATACAAGTCTTCAGATAAGAAGCAAATGAGAAAAGCATTTTCTGCCAAATTGTGAAAAGTGAAAGAATCAAGGCAAGCTAGCTTTGGAGCCAGAACTAAATACTAGGCAAAAAAGAAACAACTTTTGCCATAAACGTTTTGTAACAGTGAGAAAAAACTCAAAGGTAATCTATGATGTTGGTCCAGGGATGCCTAGAACAAGGTCTGCATAGGTGACTGGAAAAAACACATGCCTCTGTGATGAAATTTCAGAGGCATCGGGAAAGATCCCTGACCCCAAAATGCCTCAAGTGTTTGGTTGATGACCCGCACAAAGGCCCGAGGCTCGTGGGATAGAGATCTGGCTTGCTCTCCACTGGTTAACCTGGGCCCACAGGGCTGCTTCCAGCAGGAGGAGGGGGAACACCTGTGTTCAGGCCTCTTTCTAATTTCTACAAAGCTTTCCAATTTAGCCAGGTACAGTGGCTCACGCCTGTAATCCCAGCACTTTGGGAGGCCGAGGTGGGAGGATCACAAGGTCAGGAGTTCAAGATGATCCTGGCCAATAAGGTAAAACCCTGTCTCTACTAAAAATACAAAAAGTAGCCTGGTGTGGTGGCACGTGCCAGTAGTCCCAGCTAGTCAGGAGGCTGAGGCAGAAGAATTGCTTGAACCCTGGAGGCAGAGGTTGCAGTAAGCCTAAATCACGTCACTGCACTCCAGCCAGGGAGACAGAGCAAGAGACTCCATCTCAAAAAACAAAACAAAACAGACAAAAAGGGTTTTCCAATTCCAATCCATAAAGAATGGGTCATCCTGAAAGCAGCCTAGTGTGATGGGCACAACGTGGCGATAAGGGCACAAAAAGTGAAACCATGCTTGGTGGGTGGTGGGGGGGTTTGTTTTACACCTTAGCTGTTCCTCAGAAGGGTCTCTTTTCATGGGACTTTTTTCTTCCCTCCCCTCCCCTCCCCTCTCCTCCCCTCTTCCTCCCTCCCTTTCTTTCTCTTTCTCTCTCTCCCTCCCACTCCTCTCTCTCTCCCTCCATCCATCCCTCCACCCCTTCCTCCCCCTCCTCTCTCTCTTTCTCCCTGACAGGTTCTCACTCTGTCACCCAGTCTGGAGTGCAGTGCTGTGATGATGGCTCACAGCAGCCTCAACTTCCTGGGCTCAAGTCATCTTTCTGTTTCAGCCTCCTCAGTAGCTGGAACCACAGGTGCACACCACCAAGACTGGCTAATTTTTGTGTTTTTGAGGAGACGGGGTCTTTTTACATTGTCCAGGCTGGTCTTGAACTCCTGGACTTAAGCGATCCTCTTGCCTCAGCCTCCCAAAGCACTGGGAGCCACCATCACCTGCTTCAGTCTTTCTTTCAATTCTGCAGTCTGGTGGGGGGTTTCATTCTCTGCTCAGAAAAGAAGGATTCAGTGTGAAGCTGCCAGTCATTTCTACCTCACTATGAACAGTTTTGGAATGCATCCTGAGCATAGGCTTTGGGAGAGGGATAGAGCAGAACCAGGCGACCAGGTTGCTAGAGGGGATCTTGAATTTACTCTGCAATTTTGCTCAGGGTGGGCCTGGAGCAGGGAAATGAGGAGAGAGGTTCAGCAATGGAAGCAAGAGCAGCTGGGGCCTGCCAGGACTGCGCTGAGGATGCTTATGATTGGCTTCCCTCCAGAACTCAGCAAATGACTGAGGCTGCCCGTGGCTTACCATTGAGAGTCCACCACACCACGGCCTGGGAACGGCCAGCTATGGGCAGATCAGGCCAGCACCTCCTAAACCAGCCTGTACCTCCACTTTTCTGTGCTCATTTGCCTTCTACTCTCTCTAGCAGTTATTAAAGTTTTCCCCAGATTCTACCAGTTTCAGCTTATCAGACCAATAAACAGTGGAGTATTGGGTCATGGTGAAGGCAAGGGGATACAGGATGAATTGAGGCTTGAAGATATTGCTAGCTTTCCCTACTTGCAGAAGTTCCTCTGGAAATCATTATTATTATTATCATTTGAGAAAGGGTTTTGCTCAGTAGCCTAGGATAGAGTGCAGTGGTGTAAACATGACTCGCTGCAGGCTTGGCCTTCCGGGCTCAAGCGATCCTCCCGCCTCAGCCTCCCAAGTAACTGGGACCACAGTTGCCAGCCACTATACTTGGCTAGTTTCTTTGATTTAAAAAATATATATTATTTTAATTAATTAATTAATTTTTTGAGATGAAGTTTCGCTCTTGTTGCCCAGGCTAGACTGCAATGGTATGGTCTTGGCTCACTGCAACCTCTGCCTCCCGGGTTCAAGTGATTCTCCTGCCTCAGCTTCCCAAGTAGCTGGGACTACAGGCGCCCACCACCATGTCCAGCTAATTTTTGTGTTTTTTAGTAGAGACAGGGTTTCACCATGTTGGCCAGGATGGTCTTCAAACTCCCAACCTCAAGTGATCTGCCTGCCTTGGCCTCCCAAAGTGCTGGGGATTACAGGCATGGCCCATCACGCCTGGCTTTTCTTTAATTTTTGTGGATGGAGTCTTGCCATATTGCTCAGACTGGTCTCCATCTTCTGGGCTTAGCCAGTTCTCCATCTTCTGGGCTCAGGCAATCACTTGTCCTCCCAAAGTGCTGGGATTAAAGGCACTTTTTATTAAGGGAGAGGCTATTTCAGCTCTCTTCTCAGACTGGAGAATGCTTCTTTCAGGGGTTTTTGATGGTGCTGTGCCACTGAATACTTCCAACTTAGAATAATCATTGAGTGATGACTTTCCTCAAAGGTTTAAGAAAAAATTACATTAAAATAAATAAACAGGGCTGGGTGCGGTGGCTCACACCTGTAATCCCAGCACTTATGGAGGCCGAGGCAGGTGGATTGCCTGAGGTCAGGAGTGCGTAACTAGCCTGACCAACATAGTGAAACCCGGTCTCTACTAAAAATACAGAAAAATTAGCTGGGTGTGGTGGCAGGCACCTGTAATCCCAGCTACTCTGGAGGCTGAGGCAGGTGAATCACTTGAACCTGGGAGGTGGAGTTTGCGGTGAGCCAAGATCATGCCATCACACTCCAGCCTGAGCAACAAGAGCGAGACTCCATCTCAATAAAATAAAATAAAATAAGTAGGCCATATGTAGTGAGTGGCTTATGCCTGTAATCCCATCACTTTGGGAGGCCAAGGTGGAAGGATCACTTGAGCCCGGGAGTTCAAGGCCAGCCTGGGCAAAAAAGCAAGACCTTTTCTCCCCTCAAAATTTAAAAATTAGCCAGCTGTGGTGGCACTCACCTATAGTACTAGACACTTGAGAGGCCAAGGCAGGAGGATGGCTTGAGCCCAGGAGTTCAAGTCTGCAGTGAGCTGCGATCATGCTGCTGCACTGCAGCCTGGGTGACAGAGCAAGATCCCACCTCAAACAAAACAAAACAAAACAAACAAAAATTGGTTGGGAATACCTACACTATTAGAAACATAGCAGTTATTATTTCTAGGTTCCCAGTTTGTAAGGGTTTCGATTTTTTTCTCCATGCTTTTCTTCATTTTCTAAAATGTAAATTAAAGATGTTTCCAATTCACTTTTCTGTCAGATTAAAATCCCAGGTTTTGCCTTTAAGGTTTCATTTCTAGAATATAAATGCTGAAGTTAGCTTCAGTTCCTGTAACTGGGGATTTCCAATAGTCTCTGGCTGATCGTGTGGAAGTTGTGTTGTCATTGCTTTCCTTTCCTTTTCTTTTCTTAAGCCATCACAGAGACACCTGACTATCTTGGCAAAGAAGAATAACAGGACAACTATTGTCTATCAAGAATTTTAGCCTGGATTTCCCCAGTCTGCTCCTCATTTTTGTGATTTTGTTGGCTCCTTTGATGAGAACTTTTTCTTGAGGTTTTAGGCAGACTTAATTTAAAGCATTGATCTCATCACACTTTTTAAGCTTCTGGTTAAAAATAGAACATCTCGTATAATTCCCAAGGAAAATCAGTTCTGTCAAATCTCATTGCTAATTCATAAAGGGCATTTGACTGTTCAAATAGAGGAGTATGGGAATCCAATGGATATTTCCAATGTTATCATTTTTAAAGGAATTTAACACCCCATCTTGGTCAGCCATGTGGACCTGAATCAGTTAAACTTAATCCAATGCAGATAAATTTGATTTTGCATGAATTAGAGCAGCATTTGCAAAAAAGCTCTTGACAGAATGTTTTATTCATATTCAGTACCAGCATCTTTTGCTTTTCGTTTAAGGTTGGGAAGAAAAAGATTTCAATCCCATATTGTAGGCAAATGTCTTGTGTGCTTTAATGTGTAAGGAGCATAAGTTGTTATTATGATAATGTTAATAACACTTTTCATGTACTACAGTTTGGTTGACATTTAATCCTAATTGAGAAAAACCTAAAATTAATCTTTGTAAGAAACAAGACCAGAGTGGCTAATCAGGTTTAGAAGTGGGACTAATGGTACCATAATCAGATTGATGAGCTGTTAAATATCTGATGTGAAAACCATATCATGAAATGATAAGAAAGAATCTGTACACAAGTCCTTTTGAATTTGCCCCTTGTCCTTTATTTTGCAGTTTGTTCAAAAGGCTTATTAGCTTGTCTTCAAAGCACAGTTCCAAGATAAAAGTTTACCAGCTGGTAACTTTCATTTCTTAATCAACTCAGCTTTCCTGAGAAAGACCCAAAACGAGGGGCAAGATCTTTTTTTTTTAAAACCACCTATTCATCCAGGGTAAGATATTGCTGGTTTTATTTGGGTAAATGGATGAGCCATAAGCCTGGTTTCCCAGGACAATGAGGCTAAATTGGGGGACTGAAGACCTCACTGACATGGATGATGTACAGTTAATTTTCAAGTCTGTTTCTGGTTAAATGGTTACTTACATAGGATGTGACAGAGAGACAGGGCAAAAATGAGACTGTGAATCTTGGCGGGGTAGCATAGGTTTAAGCACTAACTTTTCGCAAAGGTTCAATTCCTCCCATCACCCCTGGGCCGGGAAAGCCTGTGCCTGTGTCTCTGTCAGTGCATTTAGTCCTCAGGATCTGTATGGGTTCCATGGAGATCATGCGGACATAAAATACTTGTTCAATTTTTGCTTTTCTCTCTTAAGAGGCAGAAGTCAGAGGTAGGTATTCTATGGAAGGATTTCTCGAAGCTCTATCAGAGATAATCTAAAAATCTCTAAGACTATCCAAACCTAGGAAAAAGGATGGTCAGTGTCATCGATTTGATGACACTGATGAGGTCCACAGCTGTGTGCTCACTGCTTCAGTCTTTGTTTAAGAACAGGTTGTTGAAATAAAAGGGTTGTAACCTCAGATTTAAGTTTTAAAAGGATACCGAGGAGGAAAAACTTGAGAAACTCAACTTCATTAAAAAAATTTGTTTGCTCTGTAAAAGACACTGTCAAGAGAATAAAAAGATAAGCCATACACTGAGAGAAAATATTTGCAAAACACATATCTGATAAAGGACTGTTATCTGAAATATACAAAGAACTCTTAAAACTCAACAGAAAGAGAACAATTTGATTAAAAAATGCGCTTCAGACCTAAACAGACACCTCATCAAAGAAGTATACAGATGACAAACATATGAAAAGAAACTCTACATCATGTGTCATTAGGAAATTACAAACTAAAACAACTCTGAGATAGCAACATATACCTGTTAGAATGGCCAAAATCCAGAACACTGACAATACCAAATGATGGCAAGAATGTAGAGCAAAGGGAACTCTCACTCACTGCTGGTAAGAATGCAAAATGGTATAGCCACTTTGCGAGACATTTTGACAGTTTCTTACAAAAGTAGATCTCTTACCATACAATCCAGCAATCATGCCTCTTGGTATTTACCCAAAGAAATAAAAAACGTATGTCTCCATAAAATCTTGCACATAAATATTTATAACAATCTTATTCATAATTGCCAAAACTTGGAAACAACCAACATGTCCTTCAGCTGATAAATGAATAAATAAATTGTGGTAAAGGCAGACAGTGGCATGTTATTCAGTATCAAAAATAATTGAGCTGTCAGGCCATGAAAAGATATGGAAGAAACTTAAATGTGTATTACTAAGTAAAAGAAACCAATCTGAACAGACAACACACTGTACAATTAACTATATGACATTCCAGAAAAGGCAAAACTATGTGGACAGTAAAAAGATCAGTGGTTGCCAGGGGTTAGGTAGGAAGGATGGAGGAATGAGTAGGCAGAGAACAGAGCACTTTTAGGGCAGTGAAATGCCTGTGTATGATACTGTGGTGGTGAATACATGTCATTACACATTTTCTCAGACCCATAGAATGTACAACACCAGGGGTGAACCCTAACGTAAACTATGGACTTTGGTGATGATTTGATGATGATGTGTCAATGTAGATTCATCAGCTTTAACAAATGTATCATTCTGGTGGGGGAATGTTGATAATGGGGAGGCTCTGCAAGTGTGGGGATATGGAAAATCTCTGTACAAAAAAAAAAATACTGAGGGATAGGGGAACAACATCCAAAGCTATTTAAACTATCCAGGCACAGTGTTCGGATGTAGAATTTGAGGCTGAAAATGGCGGAAGCAGTAGGAAGGGAACAGAGATGGACTCAAATGAGAAGAAGGGTTTTCAAGACAGTATAAATATAGGAAATTCTAATCCAGAGGAGAAGTTTTTGTATGTTTGTACATGGAAAATGTACATGCTGTAAACATCCAAAGATGCTTGTGGCATGATAACTGATATCACTCTTATTATGGGAGGGGGAGAAAGGCATAGTTTAATTGTATGTAATTAAACCAGATAATTTCCATTCCCCTCTGCCCCAAACTTCTCAGCATAAAGGGCACAATTTAACCCAGAATTTTTATTTTATTCTATTAAATTAAATTAATTAATTAATTTTCTGAAACGAGGTCTTGCAGTGTTGTCAAGGCTGGAGTGCAGTGGCAAAACCTCGGCTCACTGCAACCTCCATCTCCTGGGCTCAAGCAATCCTCCCACCTCAGCCTCCTGAGTAGCTGGGACTACAAGCATGTGTCACCATGCCCAGCTAGTTTTTTGTATTTTTTGTAGAGATGGGGTCTCACCATGTTGCCCAGGCTGTTCTGGAACTCCTGAGCTCAAATGATCTGCCCATCTTGGCCTCCCAAAGTGCTGGGAGTACAGTCGTAAGCCACCATGCCCCACTTGAGTGCAGAATTTTGAAAAGTGATTTAATACACTGAAAATAATATCAACATCTATTAGCTGGACAGTAGGTCCCCTGAGAATATTGCTCAGTCACCCACAGTCACTGGGGGCCGGAGTCGGAGATTTATCTCTTTCTTGTCACCTTGAACCTCTCTAAATGCTCCATGCTGATGCATTTCCTAGCAAGAAATCTGCTGCATCCTAAGCTTCTCCTAGGGGAAGCCCTTGTGTGAATACAGCCCAATTGCCCCCGCTCCCTTCACCAGGCCCAGCTCCTCATCTGGTTTCTCGCTCAGCCTGCTAGGTTGGTACGCTCAAGACTCTCCCTCATTCTACGAGGTGGAATTTTCACCTTGAATGTCCTTTACTTTCTAGAGGCTGAAAGACAGAGATGAAGAATCCCAGCAAAGATGCGGTGTCTCAGGCTCTGACGTCACCAATTGACCTTGGGACTTTCACCGCCCCTAGCTCCCTGCCAGCCCACCAGGACAATCTTTCACACTGCCCTTCTGGCCCCCAACTTACACCACAACGTGAAGGGCAGTCAGCAAAGGAAATTTACAAATCATCCCTACAAAAAGAGGGGAGAGGAGCTGGTAGACAAGTCCACAGGGGTGGCCTTCAGCAGAGACCAGAAGCTCTGGGTAGAGAATCTGAGACAATCTCATCTGGTCAAACCCTCCACACCATGCATGGAGTATAATGTCTCAATGTGGACTTTTAAAAATGTTTTAGGGTCAGGTGTGATGGCTGATGCCTGTAATTCCAGCACTTTGGGAGGTCAAGGCAGGAGGATTCCTTGAGTACAGGAGTTTGACACCAGCGTTGGCAACATAGTGAGACCCTGTCTCCACAAAAAGTTAAAATAAAATAAAGTAAAAATAAAAATGTTTTAGGCTGGGGGTTGTGGCTCACACCTGTAATCCAAATACTTTGGGAGGCCAAAGCAGGGGGATCATTAGAGGAAATATGTGTATAGTGAATCTTCACTTGCTCTGAAACTCACACGTATCAAAATGCATAGCATTTAATGATTTCCTTTCTTCCTCCGCAATTCCATCTGTATTTATGCAGTCCTCTGTTTAAATGAACTCTTAGCCAAGACTCATCAATGTAAAGCTCTGGGTTTCTAATTTCAGCCTGCCTTGTGTGTTAGATGCGTAATTCTGGACACCTAAAAACAATCCTAATTATTGAAAACAAGCAAACAAGTAATAATCTTTCCCATGCTCCAAATTCCCAAAACTTCTTGTAAAATAACCGCTTTGAGAACTTCCTGATTTTGTTGCTTCAGAGTAGTAACAGCCATAACCTACCTGGATTTTTTTGTATTCTATACCCATTCCTTGGTCATGCAGGTCCTCAGAAGAAGCCTGTTCCCATTATTAAGAGATGGACTCAGTGTTTCTTTTTTTCCAAGGGTCAGATTCTCTGCAGAAACCACACGCTTGTGTCTCTCAGTGTCTGGCATCTTGGCTGAAATGAGAACCTTATTAAGATTGGGGTGGCCATATTAATGTACTGTTTCTTTCGAAGGATGAAAGACACAGGAAGGTGGGAGACTGCTAGTTTCATGAGAAATTTTTGAAGAGGCTTTTGAAAATAATGAAACAGAAACAAGAGGCTTCCTTCTACAGTCCTGATCTGAGGCTGCCAAAATAAAGCAAAGTCAAGGAACCCTTAGGGGATGAGCGTTGACCAGGAGATCTCATCAAAGATTCCATGGGAATTGAGAAATAAACCTTGGAAAGAGGCTCCAAGGCTGTTCTGGAATCTGTTATTATCACTGAAGGAATCTTAGAGATTTTCTAGCATAACTCTGATAATTCCATATGTAAGAAAGGGAAGACCCCAAGAGGGGAGACAACTTGTCAGAAGCCCCTTATCTGGAGCAAGAGCCCACAGCTCTCACTTTCTACCCGGGTTGGCTTCCAGTCTGTTTATGACGCCTCCAAGTTCTTTCTCCTTTGAGTTTTTGCTTCAAAATTGGTGAATTTGTATATATTGCTTTTCCTACATTAGTAACCATGCTCATTTTTCAGGTGATGTTTTAATTAGGAGTTTTATTTGTGGGCTGCCAAATAGTACCTGGAGCCCCGCTAGGGTGGTGGTGTGGAGCGCCGACTAGGAGGAGCAGATGGACACCCGAGGTGACTGCGCATTCAGAGGGAGGAGAGCTAACCAGGAACACAGATGTGAATATAAGCATGCTCCTCGGAAGAGATCAGCCTCACGTCTGGGGGCACACGGCTGTTGCGGTGTGTGCTGTGTCTCAGGTTCTAGGCTCCAATGTTGATGCTGTCTTAGAGCTGTGAGAAAGCCTATAAAAACTTGCTTTAGGCCGGGCACGGTGGCTCATGCATGTAATGTCACCCAACCTTGGGAGGCCGAGGTGGGTGGATCACCTGAGGTCAGGAGTTCCAGACCAGCCCAGCCAACATGATGAAACCCTGTCTCTACTAAAAATACAAAAAATTAGCTGGGCACAGTGGTGCCTGTAATCCCAGCTACTCGGGAGGCTGAGGCAGGAGAATTACCTGAACCTGGGAGGTGGAAGTTGCAGTGAGCTGAGATCATGCCACTGCACTCCAGGCTTGGCAACAGAATGAGACTGTCTCAAACAAACAAACAAATCAGTAGGGGAAAGATAGATAATTTAATAAATGGTGTTGGTTTAAATGACTATTCCATCGAAAAAAAGTGTATCACTGTTTTTTTCCACCAGGTGTGGTGGCCCATTCCTGTAATCCCAGCACTTTAGGAGGCAGAGGCCGGCAGCTTGCTTGAGCCTAGGAGTTTGAGGCCAGCTTGGGCAACATGGTGAAACTCTGTCTCTATAAAAAATACCAAAATTAGCAGGGCATGCCTGTGGTCCCAGCTAGGCAAGAGGCTGTGGTGAGAGAATTGCTTGAGTCTGGGAGTTTGAGGCTACAGAGCCATAGTCATGCCACTGCATTTCAGCCTGGGTGACAGAATGAGACCCTGTCTCAAAAACAAACAAAAAAGTATCACTTTTTTATTTCTTATGCCAAAATAAATTCTAGTTGGATCACAAACTTAAGTGTGTCGAAAAACAAAATTACAACGAACTTGAAGATCTCAGTTGGCTTGATTGCAATTCAAACTCAAGCAACTCTTCTTTCCATAAACTAGAAAAGTGTTCTCATTGGTTCAGTAGAAGAGGTTGATTTTATAGACAGAAAAGGGCTGAAGAAAATAGAAGCAAAGAACAAAACATAGATTGGTCATTTCAAAGTCTTTGCTTGTGAGGCAGGAACAGAAAAAGAACAATAGAGAAATAAAAGAAACTGATTGCTTCAGGTTACCTTTATTGGTAAGGATTAAAGCAGAGGGAACTTCATTATCCTGATTTCTTAGGAAGTCAGAGAACAACTCAGTTTCGGTTTGGTCATGTGGAGCTTGAGCACAAGTGGCACCATTTTGATTTTTAGTGTGGTTGGTTGGGGCCTATTAGAGGAACTTAGTCCAAAACAATGGTCTCTGTGAAAGTTGCAGCTACTCAGAAGAAATCACTTCTGTGAGACTCAGACAAAATAGGGTCAGGAAGACCCAAAGGAGACTAGGCTCATGCCTACGTGTCTGAGATAAGAACTGTTTCCAAGGCCTTTCTAACCCTTTCATATTCTTCATGCATCTCCTGCTTTGATAAAGTTTATCACTAGACATTTTTTATGACCACACTAATTCAGATAAGATGTTCCCAAAAGAGCACTGGCCCAGTAACTGCAACAACTGTGGCTTTGAATCTTTGCAGCCAATCAATTCTGTTTCTAATCAGCATATGTAAACCTCCTTTTGCCAATTAAAGCTCCCTTTACTCTTCCCTCATCAAATGCACTGGTGGCTTGCCATTTCATGGGTTCCAGATTATAATCCTCATTTCTACTCCTGAGTAAACCCCACATATTTAGAGATAATTTTCTCTAGTGTCTTTTTTGAGGTTGATACCACTTACAGTTTTTATTTAACAAGGGTAAGACAGTTAAATGATTTAAAATATATATATTAGAAATAAACATGAAATAATTCTAAAATTTATTATCTCAGTGGATCCTGACTTTCTTAGTCCATCAATGACAAAATTAGAAGGCATAAAAGAAAAGACTGGTAAGTTTAACTACATAAAAAATTTAGAAAATGAAATTCAAAAGAAAAAAGAAAGAAAAAAAAAATTAGATTTCTGCATAGCAAAGAATTACCAGAGAGATATTCAAGATACAATTTTTTCTTCTTTTTTTTGAGACAGAATCTTGCTCTGTTGACCAGGCTGGAGTGCAGTGGTGTGATCTTGGATCACTGCACCCTCCACCTCTCAGGTTCACATGATCATCCTGCCTCAGCCTCCCTAATAGCTGGGACTACAGGCATGTGCCACCACGCTGGGCTAATTTTTGTATATTTAGTAGAGATGGGGTTTCACCATGTTGGCCAAGCTGGTCTCCGACTCCTCACCTCAGATAATTCACGTACCTCGGCCTCCTAAAGTGCTGGGATTACAGGTGTGAGCCACCATGCCCAGCCCACGATACAAATAAAAATCTAAGGAATATATTTTATACACACCATCAACCAAAGAATGACAAGGTTTATATATTTAGAAAAGAGAGCTTTATTTCTCCTACAGGTGTGCAGATTGCAGGGTGGCCATTCTCATAGGCTGAGAAGTGTGGCCTCCAGTCAGAAGCCAGTAACAGGCACTTCATGGGAGGGGTAACAGGAATGGGAATTTATGCTGAGTAAGGTGGCTGGGTACACATAATTAATAAGCTATCAGAGGAGTTATGAATATCACGAAAGGAGAAACATGCACATGTGCAGTGGAGCTTCATGCCTCCTCATGGATCTGTGGGTGGCGGTTGGCGGGGGAGAGAGTAGAAGCTGTGCTGATCTCCCACCCCGTCGTGGCTGGAAACTCCATTTTCAAGATTCCTCTGGTGTCCCAGTGGCCAAGAGGGATCCGTTCAGTTGGTTGAGAGGCTTAGGATTTTCTTTTTATTTCTCCGCTCTCTCACATCTACACACACATAAACTCGTATGTATAGAAGACAGAGCTAATTTCCTGAATGTATTTTTTAAAGTTTTGCAACTCAATAAGAAAAGGACCTACAACACAACAGAAAAAAAGGACAGGGCAAAGGACAAAGGACAGCTAGAGGCAGAAAGATGATTTATAAGCATACGGAAAAAATGGCCAGTCACATGAATAATTAAATAAATGTTACTTAAAACTTACTAGCAAGATAATATTTTTCACATATTAGGTTGTCAAAAATCACAGTTTTTGTAATAAGCACTTTGGGCAAGGCCACAGGGGAAGAGGCACTCTTAAAAACAGTTGGGAGAGGTGTAAGTTGGTGCAAGCTCTTTGGAAGGAAAATCGACAATATTGACAAAAATTTTAAATTCAAATGCATTTTGACCTAACGCTTTCTTTTTATGGAATATTCTAAGAGATTTATGTATAAGGATGTTCATGCAGCACTGTTTGTTACACAGAAATTGAAAATCACCTAAATGATTTTCAATAGTGAGTTGGCTAAATAAATTATGCACCCCCCTCCCCTTATGAGGAAATACCGCAGGATGTAAATGTATACTTTGTGACAGGACATCTGCACAGGGATAGTCATGGAAACATGTTTGTAAGTAGCAAGGGATGGAGGGACAACCCCAGTGTCCTTCAGTGAGGGCTGGTTAATTGGACTGTGGAATGAATTGGCAGTGATGGGGAGTGGCTGCCAAGATATGGTGCTAGAGGCAGATGATGGCAGGTATACGATGCACTATTTGTGTGGCAAACACAGAAACATGTATATATCTGCATGTTCTTTGACCACTGTCTTAGTCCATTTGAGAGGCTATAACAAAATACCAGAAACTAAGTAGCTTATAAACAACAGAAATTTATTTCTCAAAATTCTGGAGATCAGGAAGTCCAAGATCAAGGGGCCAACAGATCTGATGTCTGGTGACGGTCTGTTTCCTGCTTCATAGATGGCACCTTATCACTGTGTCCTCACATGGTCAAAGGGGCTAGCAACTTTGGGGTTCCTTTTACAAGGGTACTAATCTCAATCATGAGAGGTCTACCCTCTTGACCTAATCATTTCCCATAGGTCCCATTTCCCAACACTATCATTTTAGGGGTTTGGTTAGAATTTCAACTTATGAATTTTGGAGGCATACATGTACTCAGATGATAACAACCACCCTGGGGAGAAATTACAGGAAGAGGGTGACTGTGCATGCCTCAGGACAGGGTAGAAAGGAGAGACCTGCTTTTCATTGTGTACTCATTTGATACTTTTAAATTTAGTGACATAAGCTGGGTGAGGTGGCTCAAGTCTGTAATCCTAGCACTTTGGGAGGCCGAGGTGGGCTGATCATGAAGTCAGGAGTTCGAGACCAGCCTGGCCAACATGGCAAAACCCCATCTCTACTGAAAATACAAAAATTAGCCAGGCATGGTGGTGTGCACCTATAATCCCAGCTATTTGGGAGGCTGAGGCAAGAGAATTGCTTGAACCTGGGGGGGACGGAGGTTGTAGTAAGCCGAAATCACCACTGCACTCTATCCTGGGCAACAGAGTGAGACTCTGTCTCAAAAAAAAAAAAGAAAGAAATTTAGTGACATGTATATGCATTACCTATTTAAAATAGTGTATTAATTAATCTGTAAAAAAAAAAAAAAGCAAGATGTGGAATGATGTTTATTATATGGTCTTAGTCTAAATTAGGTGACATATATGAATTATATTTTTTACTGTATGAAGAAATGAGTTGCCTTTACAAAGCGTAATAATACACTTAGTACACTTATTGGACTAATAGTCCAAGTATATAGTATTCAATGAAAAAAGGAGTTGTGAAAGCACATGTGTGGTTGCTGCCTCAGGGCCTTTGCACTTGCTTCCATAGATTTCCATGTCTGGCTACTTATTGTCATTTGGCTTTCAGCGTAAACGTTACCTCTTTAGAGAGGTTTGTCATCCTTTCCTTAGTAATCCCCAAGTCTCTCCTCAACTCAGTTCGTTATTTAACTTAAAAAAAAAAAAATGGAGACAAGGTCTTGCTCTGCCACCCAGGCTGGAGTATAGTAATGCAGATCACAGTTTGCTGTAGTCTCAAACTCCTGGGCTCAAGCAATCCACCTCAGCCTATCTAATTTTTAAAATCTGTTTGTAGGAATGGGTCTTGCTATGTTGCCCAGGCTGGTCTTGAACTCTTGAGCTCAATTGATTCTCTTACATCAGCCTCCCAATGCATTGGGATTACCTGCATGAACCATTACACCGAGCCTTAACTGTCTTTAAAACGCTTATAACACTATCTGCTGATCCCTTCCCTTCCTTCCTTCCTTCCTTCCTTCCTTCCTTCCTTCCTTCCTTCCTTCCTCCTTTCCTTTCCTTTCCTTTCCTTTTTTTTGCCCTACTTAAATGTAAGACACACTGGGCAAGACTTTATAGTCTTTTCACCCCCCTAGTGCTATATATAATACAGAGGTGCTTAAGTGATGAAAAGAATAAATATAATTATCCCATTTTAATAAACATTATTTTAATAACAATGAATACAAGTGACAAAAGTGAGAAAATGTACACCATGTTGTTGATAATAGTTGTTAGTTGCCTATGAAGGGTGGGAGTACAGGATGTATTACATTTTATTTTTTACATTTCTGTAATGTTTGAATTCTAAATAGTCAGCAAGTTTTGCTTTCATACATTTATTTTCATTACAACACACATCTACCTACAAAGAGTGAGCAGGGTTTAAGGAGGTAACAGTCTGGCTATGCACTGTATGTATGTTAGTCAGTAGCCACATGTGGTTATTGAGCACTTGAAATGTGACTACTGCAACCAAGAAACTAAATTTCAAATTAACTAGATTAATTTAAATTTAAGAATTGATATTTAAGGGCTTCATTCAGTTATTGGAACACTTTTAAATATGCTTGGAACAACTTGGATGAGTGAATCTACTTTTCCAGGTATAAATTTCATAACATCCATAGTCAGATTACGTTTTTCTAATGATAATGTAATGTCCAAATGGAGATATATGGAAAATCTAAAATGCACACTGGATTTCAAAGATTTAATACAAAAAAGAATGTAAAATATTTCACTATTGATTATATATATTGACATGATAACACTTTGAATAGATGGAGTTAAATAAAGTATGTTATTAAAATTAATTTTACCTGTTTATTTTGGCTTTTAAAAATGTGGCTGCTAGAAAACTTTAAATCACATGAGGCGGGGCACCTGCTGTGACTCACACCTGTAATCCCAGCACTGTGGGAGGCTGAGGCAAGGTGGATCACCTGAGGTTGGGAGTTCGAGACCAGGCTGACCAACATAGAGAAACCCTGTCTCAACTAAAAATACGAAATTAGCTGGGCGTGGTGGTGCATGCCTCTAATGCCAGCTACTCAGGAGGCTGAGGCAGGAGAATCGCTTGAACCTGGGAGGCAGAGGTTACAGTCAGCTAAAATTTGCCATTGCACTCCAGCCTGGGCAATGAGTGAAACTCCATCTCAAAAAGAAAAAGTCACATGAGTGGCTCCCATTCTCTTTCTACTGGATGGTGCTGGTCTGGATGGTGGGGGAAGCTGGCAGAGGGAGAGGTTAGAGAAATGGGGTGGGAAATGAAGGCTGACTACAGGCCAACCCCAGGACTGGGGCTTTAGAATATACTGGACTGAGGCTCATCCCAAGGCCCTGCCCACTAAATGCACAACTGCCAGAGAATCAGGAGCTTGTGAGGAGCCTGGGATTGACTCACCATGTGGCCTGTATGTAAGTGGAAGACACCTCCAGGCGACCCCTGCTCCTGCCTTCACTTGGCATTTCACTTGGCTGCTTTGGATGAGTTGACTGGGCCACCATTCCCTCCCCTACTCAGAAAGCAGTGGCACCACCAAGTTCCCTGTGTGTAGCCAGCCTCCCTTCTCCAGGCTTGTGCCTTCTCGGCATGGAGCATTCCGGAGGTGAAGGAAATGGAACACCGATTACAAGCGGTGGCTTCTTGCAGGCAGCAGAGGAACCAGGTGGCCTCTACAGGTTCATTGCTCCTTCAGGAGGCTGCGGCCCAAGGGTTAAGGACCTCATTAGGGCAGCCTCTTTGTCCCAGGACCCATTTTGGCTATTACAAATTATTGCTGACCCCAGAGAGCTTTAGTTTACATAGGTTCTATTAATTGAGTTTTACCATATTAGAAATTAAAGCTGGGCTGGGTGTGGTGGATCACGCCCATAATCCCAGCTCTTTGGGAGGCCGAGGCGGGCAGATCATGAAGTCAAGAGATGGAGACCAGCCTGGCCAATACTAAAAATGTGGACTTTGAATGAAGAGACCCCCAAACAGGCTTTGTGTGAGCAACATGGCTGTTTATTCACCTGGGTGCTGGTGGGCTAAGGCCGAAAAGGGCATTACCAAAGGGCAGTGGGATAGGAATTGGCTTTATAGGTTTGGGGTGGGCAGTGGAAAGTTACAGAGTAAGATTAGTTACAGTGGTGGGGGTGGGGCAAGGAGTATACATGGCCATCAGTTCAGTTCCAATGGCCGTGAGGCAGAAGAGAAGTTAAGATGGCAGGATGGGTGAGAGGTATTCGCATTATCGTAAGAGCAGTTAAGATGGCAGGATGGGTGAGAGATATTCGCATTATCGTAAGAGCAGTTAAGATGGCAGGGTTGGGTGAGGGGCTTGTCCGGGGAAGCTCTGCAGAGTAGTCAGGGACAATGGCGAACCCAGGTGGGGGTTGGGGGGAGATGATCAGGAGGCAAGCAGGACTTCAGACTTTCAGGCTCCAGGCTTGCATATGGAGACCTGACAGCCAACATGGTGAAACCCCATCTCTACTAAAAATACAAAAATTAGCCGGGTGTGGTGACGTACACCTGTAGTCCCAGCTACTGGGGAGGCTAAGGCAGGAGAATTGCTTGAACCCAGGAGGTGGAGGTTGCAGTGAGCTGAGCTCACGCCACCGTACGCTAGTTGGTTTGGGCGATACAGTGAGACTTTGTCTCAAGAAAAAAAAAAAGAAAGCAATGCTGAGAAAACTTGAAAACACAAACACATTCCATCTTTTGTCAGAGCACCAATGACATCAGAGCAGCATGGAGCCTCTGGAAAACTCCACTGGATACTAGCGAGAGACTAAGAGTAAGAAGAACTAATGACGTCATAGTATCCCTATGAAAGCAGTTTTGACCTTGCACTCTCCCTCCAGGGGTCCACACTTCAGAACCTTTTAGAAATCCTGTTAGAGTTAATGAAACAGACAGTTGGTAGATGGTAACAAAAGCAAGCACACAGACCCAGGCCCTGTCTTCTAAAGCCGTCTGTGTCCCATTGAAATGCTATCACCTGGTGTCTCTGCTCCCCCTCCAGCCCCACCCCTCACTTCGCCAGCCCTACCTACCTGAGCTGCTGCGCTTGTGTTTGTGAATAGCCATTCAATCTTGGAATGTGTTTCACCCAGGCGCCTTATTTCCTGGCTTTGGAGGCAGGTATGTGATCACCTGGCTGAGCAGTGCTGTGGGATTTGTGGGAGCTGGCTTTAGAGCAGAGGCCATTTGGAAACCGGATTTTGGGCCTGAGACTCTTGAGAGGTTCTGACTGGCAGCTTGGACAAGAAGTAGAACTTCAGAAAAGCATCCTGCAGGGTTCACAGCAGGGCTCTGCCCCGGCCTATCACTAAGGCACACAGTGGGTGGGTCAGCGGGGGCCCAGCCAGGTTCCTTCAGCCTCTTGCTCTTATCTACCTTCTGCATCGAAGTTTCCACTGCAAGTTGGCAGGATTATAACGGCGGCGGAGGGGGGGCAGTGGAGGAAGCATCTCTAGAGTTCTGGACTTCTGCCGGGCGCGCTGGCTCACTCTTGGAATCCTAGCACTTTGGGAGCCCAGGTGGGCAGATCTCTTGAGCCCAGGAGTTCGGGACAAGCCTGGATAGCATAAGGAGACTCCATTTCTACAAATAATTTTTTTTAATTAGCTGAGTGTGGTGATGCATGTCTGTGGTTCCAGCTACTTGGGAGGCTAAGGCAGGAGGATCACCTGAGCCCAGGAGGTCAAGGCTGCAGTGAGCTGTGATTGTGCCACTGCACTCCAGCCTGGGCAACAGAGTGAGACCCAGTCTCAAGAAAAAAAAAAGTCTGGACAAAACTAAGCTCGGAGAAATGAGGCCCTGATGAGATGGGCTAGGAAGAAGTCTACCTTTGAATTTTACTCTGGGTACCTTGCACACATTAACTGACTTAACCTCACAACACTGTGAGGTGGCTATTATCTCCATTTTATACCTGGGGTAATCGGGGCTCAGAGAGGTTAGCTCACCTGCCCATAGTCACACAGCTGGTAAATTACCGAGCCACACTCCACTCCATCTGACTCAATGCCAGCAGCCCCCCACCTAAAAGGCTCTCTCTGACTTTTGACTCCTTACCTAACCAGTTTTGTAAGGAATTCTCCAGAGTTACCTAATCTCTTTGGAGATCTGACAGATTAAAAAAAAATGTGATGGGTCAGGAGATGGGATCATGGCTTTCTTTGAATTCTTAGTGGAGTTTTATTTGTAGGTGATTTTATATAAAATTAATCTGAAGCAGCCTTACCACTCCCATTAGCACCTCTGGAGACTAAGGAATTGTATGTGTGTGTGTGTGTGTGTGTGTGTGTGTGTGTGTGTGTGAGAGAGAGAGAGAGAGAGAGAGGAGAGAAGAGAGAGAGGGGAGAAAGAAAAGAGAGGAGAGCGAGAGCTCATGAGAGAGAGAGAGAGAGAGAAAATTCCTTGACTGACTCCCTAAAAAGATCCAGTACAGCTTTTTAATTAGGCAATATGCAGGAATTGACATCAGGGTAGGGTATGTGGGCTGAGCTAGGCAAAGCACACGAGGGGTGGAGTTTGCAGAGCAGCATTATCTGATTGTGATGATTATCTTGAGTAATGGACCACCTGGCGGTCTGGCCAGTGGCAACAAGGCTATCAATCAGTTGTTCGGCATTCCTTCCAGAGATGGGACACTTCACAACCTTGGTTATCTTCTAAGGCCAGTTCCTGGAATTCTTTAAGAAAGAGGTGTGATTAAACATTATGGTGGCAGTGATGCAATGGTGTGGGGTTTGTGGTCAGCAGGAACGCTCTATGGGGAGGCGAGCTGAAGCCAAATTTTGTCTCTACTCTGTTTCATTCCCCACTGAGACATTTTATCCTCCTTCTTCTTAAGGAAGAAAGGCAGTAGTCTGGTCTTCTGGAGCTACTTTCTGCTGAACAGGGTTGTCGTCCTTGCCTAACCCTGGAGGCCACAAAAATCTCTTGATTGAATGTTTTATGGGGGCTTGGCTCTTCCTGACGTAATCGGGGCTCAGAGAGGTTAGCTCACCTGCTCACCTCTTCCTGGGATGGGAGGGTTTGGAGTCCTTGCACCACTATCAGCTTGACATGGAATGTTGAAGCCTGTAAGACACAAACTTTTATAATAATTGCAACCCTATTGAATATAAGAAATAATTACTTAAAAAATCAAATTGTATCCAGTGATCATTAATAAAATGCTTAAGCCTAGTTTAATAATGCTTATAAGAAGAGATCAGGCTGGGTGAGGTAGCTCACGCCTGTAATCCCAGCACTTTGGGAGGCTGAGGAGGGTGGATCATAAGGTCAAGAGATGGAGACCAGCCTGGCCAACATGGTGAAACCCCGTCTCTACTAAAAAAATACAAAAATTAGCTGGGTGTGGTGGTGCACACCTGTAGTCCCAGTTACTCGGGAGGCTGAGACAGGAGAATTGCTTGAACCTGGGAGGCGGAGGCTGCAGTGAGCCGAGATCACACCACTGCACTCCAGCCTGGAGCCTGGCAACAGAGCGAGACTCTGTCTCAAAAAAAAAAAAAAAAAAAACAAGAGAGAGATCAGATGCCATTTGAAATTTAAGTGAATAGACTGGAAAACCAGTCTCCTGTTTGAAATAAAAGGCAAACATTGCTTATAGACATTACTGGAAATAGTGAAAAAAGAAATAAAAGGCAAATAGATTTTTAATAAGTATTTGTATGGCAACAGAAGAAAAACAAACATTAATGGTGGGCATAATCTATCCAGATGTTAGACTCAAAGCATCTTTAGCTACAAAGGAGGAAGGTAGTGGTGATCACACATTCTCACCTGTACCACCAGAAATAAGCCTCAGCTCACTGGATCTTGGGAAGAAGATAGTAGCAATTCTATTGTGTTGAAGTCAGAAAAATGGAAGAAAAATTTGAAAACATTAGTTTGGGGACTTGTAACCTGGAAAGGATTTAAGATTCAATCCAAATTGTAGAAAATAATATTTAAAAACCCTCAAGAACAACGGACAAGACTGGAATCAAACAATGTGAGTACTATAGTTTTTTCTGAAACGCGATTTTTCTTCAGTCCCCATTTTTATTAAAGACAAATCATAGTAGGACACACTTCTTTGCACAAACCAAGTCTTAGTCTTATTATACTTGGCCTGATTATTTACATAAAGTTCAGCAAGAATAATTATAATTGTAAAGGGTTATCAGATATCCTTTTTTCTTTCTGGATCTTGCTCTGTTGTCCAGGCTGGAGCGCACTGACACAATCAAGGCTCACCAAAGCCTTGACCTCCTGGCCTCGAGTGATTCTCCAGCCTCAGCCTCCTGAGTGGCTGGGACTACAGGTGCACACCACCACATCCAGCTAATTTTTAAATTTTTGGTAGAGACAGTGTGTCCCTACCCAGGCTGGTCTCAAACTCCTGGACTCAAGCGATCCTCCAGCTTTGGCTTCTCGAAGTATTGAGATTACAGGTGTGAACTGTTGCTTCCAGCCCATAATTTTTTTTTTTTAAATTAGAGAGCCAATTAACGCTCCACAAAAACACTGCTGTTCAGACACAGGGGCCCAGATCCTGGCCCTTCGTCAGTGTGCGTTCTGTATTAATGTTCAGTCCACAGAAAAACTAAATAACCCCCTTCAAACTGGCCAATTTGTTCATACATAGAACTTTCCTTACAAGATTAATATTTTACAAACCGTTTACAACTTTTTAAAACCTTCAGTTTTATTCTCTTTTAACCTGAAACAATCTTTAGACCCTCTAAATTAGACAAAATTACTTTCTCTTAAAAGGAACCATATATATTTC
Organism: Cheracebus regulus; assembly: GCA_963574635.1. Classification (NCBI taxonomy): domain Eukaryota; kingdom Metazoa; phylum Chordata; class Mammalia; order Primates; family Pitheciidae; genus Cheracebus; species Cheracebus regulus. The sequence goes on from CAUYQU010076534.1 coordinate 48,259, forward strand.
CATGCCTTTTTACCAAAAACACATAATTTTTATTTTTAGTGTAAGCAACTGCACTTATGTATCAGGTACAGAGTCTAGGACACAGGACAGAATCACAGATAATGTCTGACTCTTTCTAGCATAGCGAGGGGACATGTCTAGCTCCAATATCCCCAGGCCTCACCTAGAATCAAATGGTTCTAAAGCAGGCAAGTCAAACAACTGTCAAAAGTCACAGAAGCAGTTCATGACTTTAAAGCATCTAGTAAAGACAGTATCTGACCGGCCTAATTTAAACCAAATGCCTAGATTTTGGTCCCCCCCGCCCCATCCCCTGCCTCCTCCCCCCTCCTCTCCCCCTCCCTCCTTCCCTTCCCCCTACTCTCTTCCCTTCTCTTCCCTAATTTAGACCACATGCCTAGATTTTGCTGCCCTCCTCTCCCCTCCCCTCCCCTCCTCTCCTTTTCTGTTTTGTCTTTTCTACCCTAATAGGAGCAGACATTGCAGAACAAATACCTAGATTTTGAGGACATCTTTATTTTATTTTATTTTATTTATTTATTTAGAGACAGAGTTTCACTCTTGTCACCCAGGCTGGAGTGCAATGGTCCTATCTCAGCTCACTGCAACCTCCGCCTCCTGGGTTCAAGTGATTCTCCTGCCTCAGCCTCCTGAGTAGCTGGGATTACAGGCACCAGCCACCATGTCTGGCTAATTTTTTGTATTTTTAGTAGAAATGTTGGCCAGGCTGGTCTCGAACTCCTGACCTCAGGTGATCTAACCACCTTGGCCTCCCAAAGTGCTGGGATTACAGGCGTGAGCCACCATGCCTGGCCTATTTTATTAATAATCATTAAAACTGTATTTACCAAAGATTATTAACGTCATGAGAACTAAAAGACATTAAAGTTTCTAATCTTTTGGCAAAATGTTTTATTCGAGTACTTATTTTGCTTTAAGCTAATTAATTAGAGCTTTTATGTAAACATCACACACAGCACATATAAATACACAGACAGATCTTCTGATTCTATCATGTGCCAGTTTTTAAGCTTCTCTTTTTCGTTTTAGATCAGCAGTCTCTTGATTACCTGTTCCCTGCCCTAAACAATTGTCAGCTAGGCAACTCTAAACTTGCATTTTAAAAGGGACAACTCTGACGTGGAACAAGATAGAGAATTCGTATTTTCTCCAACCAAGGAAAAATGGTGTGAGTAAAAGTTCAGTTAAGATGGCCAGGAAAAGCAACCACATTTACATATGGAGAGTTCCTTCAAGAAGTAAATTATTTTCTTTTTTTTAGACAGAGTCTTGCTCTGTCGCCAGGCTGGAGTTCAGTGATACTATCTCTGCTCACTGCAACCTCCGCTTCCCAGGTTCAAGTGAGTCTCCTGCCCTTAGCCTCCCAAGTAGCTGGGACTACAGGCATGTATCACCACACCCAGCTAATTTTTGTATTTTTAGTAGAGACAGGGTTTCACCATGTTGGCCAGGCTGGTCTGTTGACCTCAGGTGATCCACCCACCTCGGTCTCCCAAAGTGTGGGTTTACAGGTGTGAACCACTGCACCCAGCCCAAGATATAAATTTTTAAATTGGATTATTGGCTTTAGGGTGGAGCCTTTTAAGGAAGAGGGGTAAGAAAGTCAGTTTCTACCAGCAAAGTGGGATGTTGCTACAAAAAAAAAAAAAAAAAGAAAATCAGTTTCTAGGGCCTAAAAAGCAGGCATGGCTGGAGGGTAAAACAGATCCAGGGATTAAGAATCCCAGTTTTACCTGGAATCCTGGGTCCCTGAAAAGAGGGAAACACTGCAAGAGGGAGACAGTGCAGTGCTTCCACCCGGTATCCCATTGCAAGGACTTTTCTCCCAGGCTGGTGGGCAATCCAGTGCCAATTAGCCCACTCTGTAATCAGCCCATTCCCCATTCCATACCTTCTTGGTGCCCAAGGGCATGCTTTTCTTATCAAAATGTGCAAAGACAGGAGTATCACCCTGTAGTAAGAACCATTCACTTAAAGCAATTGTCATTAGCCATCCCTGAAAGTATATTTCCTACGTAGCTATTACACATCAAGGCTAAAAGTTTTCTTACAATGCAAAGTAATTTTTGATGCCTCCAAAAGTCAATAAGGTCAGGGAATGCAATGGCAAACAGAGCAAAGTCTGAGATTTTGAGAGGGATCTGTCCACATATAATTCTCGGGGTTCTGTAAGAAAAACAAAATGGGGTCTGTGGCACCTCCTATTTCTCCCAAAGAGTCTCAGGCTGTCAGAAATTATCTTAAGTCCTCTCTGTGGGCATCAAATGTAGCAAGAAGTCAGAAAGAAGTAAACGGAGAAACAATCCAGTTGACAAAAAAAATATATATATCTTTTTTTCACAAAATAAGAGCCAAGAAGAGAAAAAAAAAAAAAACGTAAAGGTCTTTTAGAATTAAGCTGACTTATAACCACAGAGCTCTTGAAAAAATCTTTTAAAATCTTTTATTACCAGACTTTAGCTGGGACAAACAGCCAACATCTCTGACTTTTAAGCCTTCCCCCCACCTCCTGTACCCGTGAAGATATTTTCCAAGTGAAAGCAATAAACCTTAGCTAAGGTTATGACTTAACCATGGATACACAAGTTGTCTCCAAAGAGATGGCAAGTGTTGTTACAAGATTTAGAATTGCCCCTAAGGTAGCTCTGAGAAAAGAATATTCAAGACAGGGAATCAGAAACTGTCCATGTAGGGAAAAAGAATTAATAAATTCTGTAAATTTTTGTATATAGTATAAGGAAGGGGTCCAGTTTCATTCTTCTGGATATGGCTAGCCAGTTATCCCAGAACCATTTATTTAATAGAGAGTCCTTTCCCCATGGTCTGTTTTTGTCAACTCTGTTGAAGGTCAGATAGTTGTAGGTGTGTGGCCTTATTTCTGGGATCTCTGTTCTGTTCCATTTATTTATGTATCTATGTTTCTACCAGTATCATGCTATTTTGATTACTGTAGACCTGCAGTATAGTTTAAAGTCTGCTAGCATGATGTCTCCAGGTTTGTTATTTTGTTTAGGATTGCCTTGGTTATTTGGGATTTTTTTTTTGTGGTTCCATATGAATTTTTTTTTTTTTTTTTTTTTTTTTTTTAAAATTTTTTAAATGGTGAAATAAAGAAAC
>CAUYQU010076535.1:0-32892 GCA_963574635.1 Cheracebus regulus
TGTGGCTCCTCTGCCGGGAATCTCCCAGTCTGTGGGCAACAAAAATTCGTCGGAAAGTGCGGCGTCCACTCGTTCTCTGCGCTTTCACTGGGAGCTACATTCCTGAGCTGTTGCTAATCGGCCATCTTGGATCTCTCCTCAGCAATTCTTTTTAAAATAAAGAAAAAATAAAATAAAATGAAACCCGGGGTTATTTTTACGCCTTTTTTTTTTTTTTTTTTTTTTGAGATGGAGTCTCGCTCCATCTTCCAGGCTGGAGTGTGATCTCGGCTTATTGCAACCTCTGCCTCCCAGGTTCAAGCGATTCTCTTGCCTCAGCCTCCTGAGTAACTGGGACTATTGGTGCCCACCATCATGCGCAGCTAATTTTTGTATTTTTAGTAGAGATGAGGTTTCACCATATTGGCCAGGTTGGTCTCAAACTCCTGACCTTGTGATCCACCCACCTCAGCCTCCAAAAGTGCTAGGATTACAGGTTGGAGTCACGCACCTGGCCGCATGACTTAACTTCTGTTCCTATTACCTGTTAGCTAGCAAACATGCCCTTCCACTGAATCCTGACTTTTTTTTTTTTTTTGAGACGGAGTTTCACTCTAGTTACCCAGGCTGGAGTGCAATGGCGCGATCTCAGCTCACTGCAACCTCCGCCTCCTGGGTTCAAGCGATTCTCCTGTCTCAGCCTCCCGAGTAGCTGGGACTACAGGCGCATGCCACCATGTCCAGCTAATTTTTTGCATTTTTAGTAGAGATGGGGTTTCACCATGTTGACCAGGATGGTCTCAATCTATTGACCTCATGATCCACCCGCCTTGGCCTCCCAAAGTGCTGGGATTATAGGCGTGAGCCACTGTGCCCAGCCCTGAATCCTTACTTTTATGCTCAGTTCATGGCTTTGAAAGTGCTTACACATAAACATGCAATATTATCAAGGACATTTTGTTATTTTCTTTGAGTAGGCACCAAATTACATACCTTATTTTAACTATTTGTTTTAAATTTTGGATATTCCCAAATACAAAAATGAAGAAGCTTAATCCAAATATTAGGGAGTTTTAGTTTTGTTGCTATTGTTTATTATTTTAAAACTTTAAGAGTTTGCACATGGTACAAAGGAGTCTTCAGTGAATAGTAATTCCCCTTCCCACTGCTGCTGATGCCTGGGGCACTCATGTCTTGGACATCCTGCTTCTCTCCTAACTGCCAAAAGTCACCTACCACCTTCAACATGAACAGGTACTGCTGCTTTTCTTCTGAGTATCTGTCTTTTCCCTTGAACTGCCTCTAGCTTCTTGGTGGAGATGCTAGGGAAACATAAGGCAATAGAAATAAATTTGTTGCTGGGCTCAGTGGCTCACCCGCCCTCGGCCTCCCAAAGTGTTGGGATTTCAAGACCAGCCTGACCAACATGGAGAAACCCTGTTTCTACTAAAAATACAAAATTTAGCTGAGCTTGGTGGTGCATTCCTGTAATCCCCTCTACTCGAGAGGCTGAGGCAGAGGAGAATCACTTGAACCCGGGAGGCAGAGGTTGTGGTGAGCTGAGATTGTGCCATTGCACACCAGCCTGGGCAACAAGAGTGAAATTCTGTCTCAAAAAAAAAAAAGAAAGAAAGAAATTGGTCTATTTCTTCCTCTTCCCCCATCATGTGATCAAACTGGTACTGATAGATAAAGCCAAGCTGTTTACTTCTTTGCTGAAGTTAAAGCATTTCCTTAATTTTTATATACAATAGAAATGGAGCCAAATATGACCCTTACTAGAAAAGATAAGCTCCCTACCCCAAACTATCTCCTAAATATGGTTTTAGATGTCTCATTCCTTAATCTCTTATAATGACAAGGTAGCTTGTTGTTGCTGTCGTTGTTTTAAAAATGTGTGTGTTGGGGGGATGAATTTTACCTATTAGTCCCTTTATAGACACTGTCCTATGTCATAGTACAAGTTTATATTACCATCATGACTTCGAAAAAAGTTATTTTTGTTTTTCTTTTTTCAAGATGGAGTCTTGCTCTGTCTCCCAGGCTGGAGTGCAGTGGTACGATCTCAGCTCACCACAACCTCTGTTTCCTGGTTCAAGCAACTCTCCTGCCTCAGCCTCCTGAGTAGCTGGAACTAGAGGAATGTTCCACCAGGCCCGGCTAATTTTTTTGTGTTTTTAGTATATTTTTAGTAGAGACAGGGTTTCACCATGTTGGTTAGGCTGGTCACAATCTCCTGGCCTCAAATGATCTGCCTGCCTCAGCCTCCCAAAGTGCTGGGATTACAGGCTTGAGCCACTGCACCTGGCCCAAACTTGTAATTTGAATGTGTAGTTTTGGACCAAAAGAGACTTCATCTCAAAAAAACAAAACAAAAAAAAAAAAAAACGTGTGCGCTCTGGGAATGCAATAGGAAGAATGATATTTCAAGTTAGTAAAACTAGAAAATAGCCAGGATGAGGAATAAACTGTTAGAGAAAAGGCAGAGTCCAGAAGTGCAAGGAGTTATCCACCCTACCCTTGAGCCTCTGTGCCTCCAAGCATACTGCTGTTCAGTGTACTGTACTTTCTTTCTTTCTTTCTTTCTTTTTTTTTTTTTTTTGAGACCGAGTCTTACTCTGTCTCCCAGGCTGGAGTGCAATGGTGTGATCTCGGCTCACTGCAACCTCTGCCTCCCAGGTTCAAGCAATTCTCCAGCCTCAGCATCTCAAGTATCTGGGATTACAGGCGTGTGCCACCATACCCAGCTAATTTTTTTGTATTTTTAGTAAAGACAGGGTTTTACCATGTTGGCCAGGCTGGTCTTGAACTCCCAACCTCAGATGATCCACCCGCCTCGGCCTCCCAAAGTGGTGGGATTACAGGCGTGAGCCACTGCACCTAGCCCCGTGTACTGGGATTTCTACATGATTGGCCACAACGTAGTTAATTCAAAGAACAGAAATTGTCCAACTCCCCTGGTCCCAGCTACCACTGCTCTGGATCCGCATGGTTCTGTCTCCTGGCTTTCTTAACTGCTCTCAGATAGATTTGTTAGAGCAAAACTAATTGGTAGGCTAGTGCCAAGGGCATGCTGCCACTGACAAAGCGGGCATGTAGCACCACTGCATTGGCTAAATTGCTACATACAGGCAATTAGTCAACCCTTCCTTCTACCTATGGAATAGCTGACCTGCCAGGCAACTATCTGGCAAAGAAGTTCAGCAGAGGTGACCAGTGGGCATGTGAGCCTCCAATCTTCTGGTGAACATACCAGCCCTCACTTTCCTCCTCAGCTGATTCCATAATTGGCAGCTAAAAGGGGAGCCAGGGTAGGCAGGGGCATTGCCCACTGAGCTGTCGGCAGCTTGTCGATGTGACTCTCAAACACAGCAGAGGTGGGTGGCACTATGGAGATAAGCAATTCACACCTCCCCAACTTTCCTCCCACTCTCTAACTTGGAAACACAAGGTACTTTGGGATCTGGAGTTGGCCTCCCTCAGCTGTTTTGCTATGGCTTATGCTTTGCCAAATGCTTCCTTAGGGCTGTCCCTGGAGGAGTGGTTAGGTTTTGCCTTGTAATTCACTGTAGGTCACAGCAAGACATCTAGCCACACACCCAAATAGCGAGGATTTCCTGTATCTAGAGTCATAATCTTACAGAGCTATAAGAACTTCAAAGATCCTGGAAAGGACTCACCCAGGGTGACACAGCTAGCTTGCAGAACAAGAATTAGAGCAGGTCCCATTAAGCAGTATTTCTTAAACTTGTGAAACTAGGATCCATAGGCAGGTATACATTTTATCTGATGAGTAATGAGTGTGAGTATAAAATAGACATATGTGTGAGGATACACACACACACACACACACATTAGAAACAAATGTTACACACATTACTTACCCTTTCCAAATCCTATGTTCTGTTTTCTATTCTTGTGGGGGATCTTTTAGCTGCTTTTGATCCTCTAAATTGATTTATGACCCATTAATGAGTCACAACCTGAAGTTTAAAAAGCACCATACAGGGCTGGGCACAGTGGCTCATGTTTGTAATCCAACACTTTGGGAGGCCAAGGCAGGAGGATTGCTTGAGTGCAGGAGTTGGAGACCAGCCTGGGAAACATAGTAAGACCCCATCTCTAAAAAAAAAAAAAAAAAAAGTACCATACAGGGCCTGTAATCCCAACACTTTGAAAGACCGAGGTGGGAGGACTGCTTGAGCCCAGGAGTTCAAGACCAGCCTGGGCAATATAGGGAAACCGTCTCTACAAAAAAAAAATTTTAAGTAAATTAGCCAGGACATGGTGGTGCTGGCTTGTGGTTCCAGCTGTTCAGGAGGCTGACGTGGAAGGATCTTGAGCCCAAAGGGTCAAGCCTGCATGAGCCAAGATTGCACCACTGCACTCCAGCCTGGGCAACAGGTTTAGGACCCTGTCTCAAAAAACAAACAAAAAACTTAAGTCCTATCAAGTTAATCCTTTAATAAAACTCCAGCATCTCCCTTTTGCTGGTAATAATTAATAATAGCTAACACTCACACCATGCTTACAATGTACCAGGCACTCTTCTAAACACTTTATTACATTTAACTTACTTGTTCCTCACAATAGCCTGAGAACAAGCTTGTCCAACCCATGGCCTGCAGGCCACATGCAACTCAGGATGCTTTGAATGCAGCCCAGTAAAAATCTGTAAGCTTTGTTAAAACATTATAAGATTTTTTTTTGCTATTTTTTTTTTTTTAGCTCATCAGCTATCATTAAGTGTTAGTGTATTTTATGTGTGGCCCAAGACAATTTTTCTTCTTCCAATGTGTCCCAGAGAAGCAAAAATATTGGACACCCCTGCCCTGGAGGTAGAGTTACTATCACACTCCTCTTACAGAGATGATGAGTAATGGCCCAAAGACACACAGCTAGTAAGAGAAAGGGCCAGGATTTAAGCCCAAGCAGCAGTCTGATTCTAGAGTAAGCATTCTTGGCCAGAATTATCCACAGTAGTTAACAGTGAATCCAACTACTTAAAATAAGTTTTCAAGCCATATCATGCTGCCTCTGTATGCTCCAGGCTGCTGGCCATTTGTATGACCTCATACATGCTGTTCCCTACGTCTAAAACATGTCACTCCTTGCATTTGGTTAATTCCTACACAGGCTTCACTTCAGGTCTTCCCTTATTTCCTTACATTACCTGAGATATCCTGTGTTCCCATAACACTCTCTCCTTTCTTTTCTCTCTCTCTCTCATTCATCCATTCAATTCATTTGATAAATTATTTACTGAGCACTTACCCCATGCAAGGAGATGTAGCAGCCATGAAGACAAAGTCCCTGCCCTTGTGAGCTCATATTTTCCAAAGGGGGAGCATGGAGATAATAAACAATTAAATAATATGTCAAGTGGTTATAAGTGTTAACGAGAAAAAGCAGGGTGAGACGGATTGAACATGTGCCTATTTCATGTTGGGAGGCTGGGGATAGGCTCATGGAGAAGATGACATCCCAGCAGAGACCAAAGGAAATATGAGACAACCCTGTGGATTTCTGGGGGAGGAGTAGTCCAGGAAGAGAGAACAGCCAGTGCAAAGACCCTCAGTGGATAGAATGCTTGGATGTTCCAGGAATGGCAGTGTGGCTGGAGCAGAGTAAGCCAAGGGGACCTGGAGAAAGTGAGTTCTGCAGATGGCCAGATGGCTTACGGCCTTGGAGGTCACTTTGTCTTTTACCCTGTGTGAGCTGGGGAGCCACTGGGGGATTCTAAGCAGAAGAGTGATGTATTAGTTTTCTGTTCCTGCTCTAACAAATTACCACAAATTTAGTGGCTTAAAAGAACACAAATGTATTATCTTACAGTTCCAGAGATCAGAAATTATGTCACTGGGGTAAAATCGCTATGTTGGCAGGACTGCATTTCTTCTGGAGGCTCTAGGGAGAGTATGTTTCCTTGCCTTTTCTAGTTCCTAAAGGTCCCCTTGCTCCATCTTTGAAGCCAGCAACATTGCATTTCTCTGACTGTTGTTCCGTGGTCAGGTCTCCCTAAGACCACACCCAGGAAAGGTTATCCACTTTTCACAATTCATGTGATTGGCCAGGCGTGGTGGCTTAGGTCTGTAATCCTAACACTTTGGGAGGCCGAGGCGGGCAGATCATGAGGTCAAGAGATCATGACCATCCTGGCCAACATGGTGAAACCCCATCTTTATTAAAACTACAAAAATCAGTTTGGTGTGGTGGCTCTCGCCTGTAATCCCAGCTACTTGGGAGGCTAAGGCAGGAGAATTGCTTGAACCTGGGAGGCAGAGGTTGCAGTGAGCCAAGATTGAGCCACTGCACTCCAGCCTGGCAACAGAGTGAGACTCTGTCTCAAAAAAAAAAAAATTGTGATTAGGTTGAGTCCACCTGAATAATCCAAAATAATCTCCTCATCTCAAGGTCCTTAATCACATCTGTGAAATCTTTTTGGCCATATAAGACAACATATTCATAAGCCCCAGGGATCAGGACATGGCCATGTTTGGTGATGGAGAAGGGTATTCTGCCTATAGCAAATGACCTGTATGATAGTTTGGCCGTGTCCCCACCCAAATCTCATCTTGAATTCCCTTGTGTTGTGGGTGGGATTCAGTGGGAGGTAATTGAATCATGGGGGCAGATCTTTCTCATGCTGTTCTCGAGATGTACCTTTCATCTTCTGCCATGATTGTGATGTCTCCCCAGCCACGTGGAACTGTAAGTCCAATACACCTCTTTCTTGCCTATAGCAAGTGACATAATATGAAGAGTTTGAATAGGATCACCCTTGGCTGCTCTGTGAGGAATAAATCGTAGGGGACAAGGGTGGAGGCAGGGAGACAGATCAGTTAGGAGACTACTGGAGTAATCCAAGTTCTTGAGAGTTGATCAAGGCCCAGACCAGGGTGCCAGTAGTAGAAGTGGTGAGATATGATAAGGTCTGGCCTTTTCATGAAGGCAGAATGGACATGATTTGCTGATGGACTGGAGGTGGAGTGTGAGAGAAGAGGAGTCAAGGTTAACTCCAAGACTGACCCTCCACCCCCTTAGAGTACTTGACAGATGTTGTTTCATTTATTCAACTGTTCAACTGTCTTCCTTATTACTCTGAAAGTTCTGAGGGAGAAGGCCCCATATCTAGCTTGCTCCTTGTTGTATCCTCACATCTAGGAGTGCATGAAACATAGCAATACAGTGATAGCTACTACTTATTGAGCCATTATTATATGGCAGGCACTTTGGGTAATCTTATTTAATAATCGGAACAGCCTTATGAAATAGTTACTACTGTTATCCCCACTTACTAATTGAGGAAACCAAGACTCAGAGAGATTAAATGACTTATAACAGTAAATAGAAGAACTGAGATTTAATCTACATTGAATAAATTAATTCATTCAAATTAAGCAAAAATTTGGGTTTATCTACATATTCTGACTGCATATAAAATGAGAGATGGGGAAAAGGTTAGAGATTTATAAACCTTTTAAAGTTTTAGTCATAGAAGAATTATGTTATGAAATGGCAAAAGTTAGAGCACTAACTCACAATTTTCAGACTCTATAGTCAGTCTTACCTGTGGTTTGGTTGATGTAATGAGTGAAGCAGGCAGTAATTTCAGAAACGTTTTGTAACCACACTGGAGGTAAAGGAGAAAAACAGATGACATCAGATAGACCATGCTGGTGCAGTGAAAAATGCCCAAACCTGAGAGTGAAGGAGGAGAGATTTTAGTCTCACTTTAGTCCCAACCACTTATTAGCCAATACATTTGAGATATTTACTTCATCTTTCTGAGACCATCTCAACTATAAAAGGGATATAATATTATCTGCCTTATCCACTTCATAGACTCTTGGGAGAAACTAAATTTGTTTGTTTCAAATACAGAGCGTCTTCCATGGGCCTAGCATTGCTCTACACACCAGTCATGTCATGAACAAAATAGACAAAATCCTCACCTCCATGGAATCTGCATTCTACTGGAAGGGAAGAGTGATAAAAACAAGAATAAATAAATAGATAATTTCAAGAGTGATAAATGTTGTAAAGAAAAATAAAACAGGTTGGGGGCTATAGAGTAATCAAAGAGGAGGTAACATTGGACAGGAACCTAAGTAAACTGAGAGAGAAAGCAATAGTAATCTGTGGAAAGGGCAATCCAGGCAGAAGAGACAGACGGCTTTAAATTCCTGAGTTAGGAATGAACGGGGGATATCTGAGGAACAGCAGAGAGTAAGCAACGGGAAGGAGTGATGGCTGATGCTGGAGATGCACGTCAGGCCAGATCATGCAGATCTTTGCCGGCCATGGATTTTATGCATATCCCAGAAGACAGCAGAAACACAAATATGCAAAGAGTAATACAAACAAATAGTAAATGAAAGAGGTGTAACATGGACTTAGGTGGCAATACTGGCACACCTACTTCAAGAGCACAGGCTCTGGAGACTACATGGGTTGGAATCTCGGAGGCACCACAGCCTAGTAGAGGCATCTTGGAAATGACCTGTGTGATAGTTTAGCTGTGTTCCCACTCAAATCTCATCTTGGCTTCCCACATGTTGTGGGAGGGACCCCGTGGGAGGTAATTGAATCATGGGAGCAGATCTTTCTCGTGCTGTTCTCATGATAGTGAATAAGTCGCAGGAGATCTGATGGTTTTAAAAAAGGGAGTTTCCCTGCACATGCTCTCTTCTCTTGTCTGTTGCCATGTGAGATGCGCCTTTCATCTTCTGCGGTGATTGTGAGGTCTCCCCAGCCATGTGCAACTGTTAGTCCAACAAACCTCTTTCTTTTGTATATTGCCTAGTCTTGGGTATGTCTTTATCAGCAGCTTGAAAATGGACGAATACACTATGTACTAGTCCATAGTACAATGAAACTGTACAAGTTTTCATTGTACAGTTGTCCCTCATGTCCATGAGGGATTGGTTCCAGGACCTTCTGTAATACCAAAATCTGCAGATGTTCAAGTCTCTGATAAAAAAAAAAAAAAAGAAAAAAAGGCTTAGCACTGTATTTGCATATAATCTATGCACAGCCTCCCATATACTTTATTTTTAACTTTCATTTTATTTTCTGAGACAGGATAACACTGTCACCCAGGCTGGAGTACAGTCGTGCCATCATGACTCACTGCAGCCTGAGTTCAAGCGATCTGCCTGCCGTGGCCTCCCAAAGCACTTGGATTACAGGCATGAGCTGCCATGCTTAGCTCTCATATACTTTAAATCATCTTGAGGGGACAAGTATAAGTAATCTTGAAATTACTTATCTCAAGATGAAAAGCACATCTCACATGGCAACAGACAAGAGAAGAGAGCTTGTGCAGGGAAACTCCCTTTTTTAAAACCATCGGATCTCCTGAGACTTATTCACTGATATGAGAACAGCACCAGAAAGATCTGCCCTCATGATTCAAGTAACCTCAAGATTACTTATACTACCTAGTATACTGTGATGCTATCTGAATAGTTGTTATGCTGTATTGTTTAGGGAACAATAAGAACAAATGTCTGTACATGTTTAGTACAGATGTAATTTTTTTGCAAATATTTTTTACCCAGGTTTGGTTGAATCCATGGATGTGGAAACCATGAATACAAAGGGCCAACTGTATTTGTTAATTTTCAGGGGAAATGATTACAGTCACAGTAAAACCTAACACATACAGTAACACAGTGGTGCTACTTTGGCCAACTCTGTATAATGAAAAGGCATCCTCTGTTTTCAACAGTGTAATGTGATTTCATATCCACAAATTTACCCTGTTTTATATTTTCATAAGTTCTCCTTTACTTTCACAATATTTAGTAAAATCTTATTGTTGCTATTTGAATGTAAGAAGAAAATTAGAGTAATATCTAATTGAAGCAAACCAGATTCAGAATAAAGCTATTCTAAACCCCAGCTGCCAACCAGCTATGCAGTCACCTACCTTAAATTGTTATCTTAGAATTGAATAGCAGCCAAAACCAAATTATCTTCAAAGCTGGATTAAGATGCACATGGATAACAAAATGCTATTAAATAAGCCTTCCTGTATCAATAAATAGCTTGAAAGGAAAGAAGCAGATGAAAAATCCCTGGGAATTTATAAAAACTTGGCAGAGATATTCGTCATTTGGGTTATGCAAGAAACTACCTGATAACAAATACACTGAAAAAGTCCTTGTGTAGAGCATATTTTACCAGCATTTGAAAAATATGTAAAAATGTTTTTATGTTTAACCTTTCTAAATATAGGGACCCAGTAGCTTCAAAAGGCTATTTTTGGTGATAATACAACGTTCTGGTACCTTTTACTAAGCAAAATTGACACATCTGTTGAAATTAACATTTGTATCTCCATGGACCGACATGTCAGCAAAAAATGTAAAATATCACCGTGTTTCCCTGCTAACCAGCATTTGGAAACAGAGGACTCTTCAAACCAAACTATTCCAGTCCTTGAGAAAGGATTCAAGTATTTAGCACTGATCCCTGTCACCTTTGAATACTGTAAAATCTTGCACAGGGTAGACAAACTCAGCTCAAACTTAATGAAACAGAAGTTTCTGTGGTAGGCCAAATCCCATCTGTTAGAATCCAGCAAGTTTGCTTTCTGTCCAGAACTAGAGAAAAGAGAGGAAGAGCAGCATAGCTGGACTGTTTTCTTACATCCGAAAGAGAAAAAATCCAAGGCACTGGAATCTGTGCAGCCATTCTTCTTGTCCATCCATTCACATCCAGCTGTAGATGAGCAATAGGGCTCCATCATTACAGACTGTAATCACATATGAATGCTTCACTAGTTACTAAATCTCAAGACTCGAGAATAACTAACATGCATCATGTACCTTCCTGTGAGTTAGAAAATATGAAAGAAAGATGTGATTAGTCCAGGGAAAGAGAGGACAGGTATACATAATTACAACACAGAGTGGCAGATGCGATACAGGAGAAATAAGCATAAAATAATAGGGATTCAAAGGAAAAAATCACATACGAAAAAGTTTAATGCAGGAGGTGGAATTTGACCTAAAAGGCAGAAAGTACCAGAATGTTAGAGAGTTGGCATTCAGAGTAAAGAAAAAGAAAGCAAGCAAGAGCTGTATTAGAAAAAAAACGAACAGCTGAGTTTCACTCAAACCCAGGGGACATATAGAGGGCGGAAAGAAGTATGACTTGGAAGGTCGACCAGAGCCACAGCATAAAGGACCTAAGGGTAGATCAAGTTTTGATTTTGTCCTGCGATCTGTAAGGAGCCACAAGTGGTAAAACTGGGAATATTTTAGTGTATGATTACATTTGTTTTAAAAGGATAATAATATGCAGGAATGGGATGGATATAGATTAGTAACGGTGACAGAGAAGGAACTGAAAACACTAATTGGGGGTAGGTAATAAAGGATCAAAGAAAGAGCAGATACTGAGAAACTAGAAAAGGACAGATTCAAGGGTCATTTTGATGGTAATATTGACAGAGCTTAGTAACCTATGAGATGTAGGCGTGAGGGCAAGAAGAACAGCAAAGATGACTTGCTGCATAGCATGGGTGACAGAAAGATACCCCTCCACAGTTTAGACATAATGTGGGGGGGAAAGTTTAAGTTTAGTTTTGTACACATGGAGTTTAAACAAAATAATGTAAACTTAAGGCCTGTTTTTTCTCAGATATCCTTTTGAAAAATTTTGCTTTGACTACTGAGCTCCAAAATTAGCTCTGAGCTGTCTAGCTCTGAGCTCGAGTGTTGTGTTATGGGGCGTTGGAATATCGCCTTCCTACAAGACCTGCCATTTTACTGTCCAAAATTTCATTTAACAAAAAATAGGGGGTGGTGATTTAAAATGTTTTAGTAGCTATTTTTTTTTTTTTTTGCCATCAGTAGTTATTTTAATTTGTATTATAACTAAAATTTGGATGTAATATCTGTTGTTAATAAGATGTCTGAACAAAGAACCATTAAGTTTGGGGTTCTAACAATATATACCAAAGCCTCTGACTCTGAAAAACATTTCAGTTGTTGTGCCATCTGCTTGGAAACTAATTAATGGTTTAAAAATAGATGAACTTTTGAAGGCAAATAACATAAAAATAATGGAAAATATTAATATAGATCTCTTAAACCTACAGTATATAACCCAGTGATATATTTTAGGCATTGAATTAAGGAAAAAAACAGGCTGAGAAGATGCCACTATGAAATATTTAACATTAGGGCCAGGCTTGGTGGCTCACGCCTATAATCTCAGCACTTTGGGAGACAAAGGCAGGCAGATCACGAGATCAGGAGTTTGAGACTAGCCTGGCTAACATGGTGAAACCCTGTCTCTACAAAAATACAAAAATTAGCTGGGCGTGACAGCACACACCTGTAATTGGGAGGCTGAGGCAGGAGAATTGCTTGAACCTGGGAGGCAGAGGTTGTGACGAGCTGAGTTCGCACCACTGCATTCTAGCCTGTACGACAGAGCAAGACTCCGTCTCGGGAAAAAAAAAAAGAAAAAGAAAAAGAAATACTTAACATGTGCATAGTATAAGATGCACAGCTTTAGTGCCTACAGAAGCATAGGGAAAAAAAAATAACATGCACAGAAAAGAAGGTAGCTAATTCAAAGAATAAGAAGGCAGGATTATTGGTTAGGTACTTTCATGGTTCTTTTTTCAAACTATTACTGGTGATTAATTTTTAAACATTATCTAGTAATGTGAGCACTCGTCCTACATAGAAGAGATGGACCTCTTCCCATATCCTATACTCAAGAATTTCTAAAATACAATTATAAACATATAAATCCCTGCCCTATCTTGTCTATTCTGTGTCTTCATTTTATTTTTTCCTTTTATTTATTATTATTATTTTTAATTGTGACAGAGTCTCACTCTTTCACCCAGGCTGGAGTGCAGTGGCGCAATGTCGGCTCACTGCAACCTCCTCCTGCTGGGTTCAAGCAATTCTTGTGGCTTAGCTTCCCGAGTAAGTCTTGAACTCCTGGTCTCATGTGATCTGCCCCCCTCAGCCTTCCAAAGTGCTGCGATTACAGGCGTGAGCCACAGTGCCCGGCCTCAGTCTTCACTTTCACAACTAAACTTTTTAAAGAAGCTACCTATACATTCAGTATCCTTTTCCACACCTTCCACTCACTCCTTTGCAGTGTGGCTTTCCACCCTCACAAGGCCAATAAGGACACTCTCACTATAATCACCAATGATCTAGAGGACCCTAAATGTAACCAAGTCTTTGTCATGTTAGCCCTATTGTTTTGGGGATTAAATGAGCTAATTCATGTAATACACTTAGTATAGTATCTGAAATGTTCAAGATATTTTCTAAACTTACATCTTGTATTGGTTGATCCATATCTTCTGACTATGGGTAAATCCAGCAAGTGAATCTTTTCAGCATTTAAAAGAACTGAAGTAGGCTGACCATGGTAGTTCATGCCTATAATATCAGCATTTTGGGAGGCTGAGGCAGGAGGATCACTTGAAGCCAGGAGTTCTCTACAAAAAATTTTAGAAATTAGCCAGGCATGTACACGTGGTCCCAGCTACTCTGGAGGTTGACACAGGAGGATCACTTGAGCCTGGGAGGTTAAGGCTACAGTGAGCCGTGATTGCACCACTGCATTCTAGACTGGGCAAGAGAGAGAGACCCTGTTTCAAAAAAAAAAGAAAAAAGAAAAGTCAGCTGGGTGTAGTGGCTCACACCTGTAATCCCAACACTTTGTAAGGCAGAGGTGCGTGGATCACTTACAGTCAGGAGTTTGAGACCAGCCTGATCAACATGGCAAAACCCTGTCTCTACTAAAAATACAAAAATTAGCCAGGCATTGTGGTGCATGCCTGTAATCCCAGCTACTTGAGAGGCTGAGGCAGGAGAAGCACTTGAACCCAAGAGGCACAGGTTGCACTGAACCGAGATCGTGCCACCGCACTCCATGCTGGCAACAGAGTAAGACTCCATCTCAAAAAAAAAAAAAAGAAAGAAAGAAAAGTCATTATATTTTTACTCACTTGCATTTATATAAAAAATCCAGAACCTATCTAAAAGAAGAATATACCTTCTATTTTAACTTTTTTAATGAACAAATAAAAATTATATATTTATGGTGTATAACATGTTTTTGATTTATGTGTATACATCGTGGAATAGTTAAATCAAACTATCCATCACCTCATATACTTATTTTTTTGTCCTAAGAACATTTAAAACCTGCTTTTTCAGCAATTTTCAAATATACAAAACACTGTTACTAATTATTATTTGGTCTCACTTTGTCTCCCAGGCTGCGATGCAGTGGCGTGATCACAGCCCACTTCAGCTCTGACCTCCTAGGCTCAAGCAATCCTCCCGCTTCAGCCTCCCGGGTAGCTGGAACTACAGGCATGAACCACCATACCCAGCTCCTTTTATTTTTTATTGTTTTAGAGACTGGGTCTTGCCGTGTTACCTAGGCTGGTCTTGAACTCCTGGCCTCAAGTGATCCTCCTGCCTCAGCCTCCCAAAGTACTGGTATTACAGGGGTGAGCCACTGGTTTAACAACGGATTTCCTCAAGTTATTTCTTCATCTAACTGAAATTTTATGTCCTTTGACCAACATCTTTCCAACCCCAAACCCCAGCCACTGGTAATCACCATTCTACTCTTTACTTCTGAGTTTGATTTTTTTAGATTCCACACATAAGTGAGGTCATGGAGTATTTGTATTTCTGTGCCTGGCTTATTTCACTTAACATAATGTCCTCCAGGTTCATCCATGTTCTTGCAAATGACGGCATTTCCTTTTTAAGGCTGAATATAATATTCAATTGTGTATATCTACCACATTTTTTCTTTGTACATTTGACTGTTGATGGACACTTAATTTCTTCAACATACCAGTTTCATTTGCTTTGGATATACCCAGAAATGGAACTGCTGGATCATATAGTAGTTCTATTTTTAATTATTTGAGGAAACTTCACATGGTTTCTCATAAGTACCAATTTATATTCCCAAAAACAGTTTACAAGGGTTTTCTTTTCTCCACATCCTCATCAACATTTCACTCTTATTTTTAAATCTTCAGAAAAATCTCATCAACATATGTAATATTATTTTTCTGGTATCTGGGCAACAAAGAAAGCTAAGTGTTCAAAGTATGGTTCTCAAAATTCATTCAAGATAAAGAAAACAAGCCACAGACTGGAAGAATATATTTGCAAAAGATTTATGTGATAAAGGACTGTTATCCAAAATATACAAAGAGCTCTTTTTTTTTTTTTTGAGAAAGAGTTTTGCTCTTGTTGCCCAGGCTGGAGTGCAATGGCACGATCTCAGCTCACCACAACCTCTGCCTCCTGGGTACAAGTGATTCTCCTTTCTCAGCCTCCCGAGTTGCTGGAATTACAGGCATGTGCCACCATGCCTGGCTAATTTTGTATTTTTGTAGTTCCTCCATGCTGGCCAGGCGGGTCTTGAACTCCTGACCTCAGATGATCTGCCCACCTCGGCCTCCCAAAGTGCTGGGATTACAGGAGTGAGCCACCACACCCACCACAAAGAACTCTTAAAGATCAGCAATAATAAAACAACCAGCTGGGCATGGTGGCTCACACTCGTGATCCCAGCACTTTGGGAGGCTGAGGCAGGAAGATTGCTTAAGACCAGGAGTTCAAGACCAGCCTGGACAACATGGTGAAACCCCATTGTTTCAAAAATACAAAATTAGAAATTTTGTAAAGAAATACAAAAATTAGCCAGGCGTGACGGCATGTGCCCATAGTCTCAGCTACTTGGGAGGCTGACATGGGAGGATTGCTTGAGCCTGGGAGGTTGAGCCTGCGCAGTGAGCCTGAGCCTGCGCAGTGAGCCATGATTGTGCCACTGCACTCCAGCCTGGACGACTGCAAGACCTTGCTTCTTTAAAAAAAAAAAAATTGCTCCACATCACATATCATCTGGGGAATGCAAATTAAAACAACAATGAGATACCACTACACACCTATTAGTAGGGCCAAAATCCAGAACTCTTGCAACATTAAATGCTGACAAGGATGTGGAACAATAGGAAGTCTCATTCACTCTTGGTGGGAAAGTAAAATGTTTCAGCCACATTGGAAGATAGTTTGGCAGATTCTTTTATTTGAGACGGATTCTCATTCTGTCTCCAGGCTGGAGTGCAGTGATGGGATCTCGGCTCACTGCAACCTCTGCCTCCTGGGTTCAAACGATTCTCCTGCCTCAGCCTCCCAAGTAGCTGGGACTACAGCCGCACGCTACCACGTCCAGCTAATTTTTTTTTTTTTTTTTTGTATTTTTAGTAGAGACAGGGTTTAACCATGTTGGCCAGGATGGTCTCAATCTCTTGACCTCGCGATCCCCCCACCTCGGCCTCCCAAAGTGCTGGGATTAAAGGCGTGAGCCACTGCACCAGGCTGATTCTTACAAAACTAAATATACTCTTACCATATGATCTAGCAATTGCACTCTTTGGTATTTATCCAAAGAAGCTATACACGTTAAAACCTGTACACAGATGTTTGTAGCAGTTTTATTCATAATTTCCAAAACTTGTAAGCAACCAAGATGTCCTCCAGTGGATAAATGGATAAACTATGATACATCCAGAAAATGGAATAACATTCAGTGTTAAAAAGAAATGAACTATCAAGCCATGAAAAGGTATGGAGTGAGCTTCAATGCATATTACTATGTGAAAGAAGTCAATCTGAAAAGGCTATATACTGTATGATTCCAACTATATGACATTCTGAAAAGACAAAATTATGGAACTAACAAAAAGCCCAGTGGTTGCCAGGGGTTGGGAGGAGGGAGGAATGAATCAGTGGAGACAAAGGATTTTTAGGGCAGTGAAACTACTCTGTATGATATCACAATGGTAGATATACATCATTATGCATTTGTCCAAACCCATAGAATGCACAATACCAAGAGTGAACCCAAATGTAAACTATGGACTTTGCGTCAGTGTCAATGTAGGTTTATTGATTATAACAAATGTACCACTTTACAGGGGATATTAATTATGGGGATCTTATGTATGTGTGGGGGCAGACGGTACATGAGAAATCTCTGTACCTTCCTCTCAGTTTTGCTGTGAAGCTAAAACTGCTCTAAAAAATAAAGTCTATTTTAAAAAATCAAAAAACTTTCTTTGACTCACGTTCTAGTTGGACCACAAAAGTGGACAACTGACATCTTTTCCAAAAGTGTTAAATAACTTCGTAAAACAGGCTGGTCACCATTCAAGAGGTATTACATTTCAGTAACAACTCCTTCACCCTGGTTGTAGATTTTTGGCAATTTCTAACAGCCAGAAACACAGACAGGAGGCTAGAAATGAAAACAAACTTCTTGGTATCAAGGAAAACAGTCACATAGCCCACATACATATAAGCTGGTAACGACCCTCAAATGTCTTACATTGGAAAAAGCCCAGCATGTTAAAGCTTAGGAAGAATCCTTTCAGTGGGTTCTTGAGGGCAAGACTGTATTTCAGATAGTATAATAATCAGTGTACTGGGCTGGGCACAGTGGCTTGTGCCTGTAATTCCAGCACTTTGGGACGCCAAGGTGGGCAGATCACTTGAGCTCAGGAGTTTCAGACCAGCCTAGGCAACATGGTGAAACCCTGTCTCCATCAAAAATAAAAAAAAATTAGAAAAAAAAAAAGAGCTGGGCATGATGTCACGTACCTATAGTCTCAGCTACTGGGGAGGCGGAGGCAAAAGGATTGCTTGATCCCAGTAGGTAGAGGCTGCAGTGAGCTGAGATTGTGCTGCTGCATTCTAGCCTGGGTGACAGAGTGAGATCCTGTCTCAATAAAAAGAAAAAAAAATCTTAAAAAAAAAATATGGCCGGGCGCAGTGGCTCACACTTGTAATCCCAGCACTTTGGGAGGCCGAGGAGGGTGGATCACAAGGTCAGAAGTTTAGGATCAGCCTGGCCAAGGTGGTGAAACCCTGTCTCTACTAAAAATACAAATATTAGCTGGGCATGGTAGGAGGCGCCTCTAATCCCAGCTACTTGGGAGGCTGAGGCAGGAGAATTGCTTGAACCCCGGCAGCAGAGGTTGCAGCGAGCCGAGATCGTGCCACTGCACTCCAGCTTGGGCGACAGAGTGAGACTCCATCTCAAAAAACAAAACAAAACAAACAAAATATATATATATATACATACATAAAACAATAATCAATGTTCATCATAAGGACAAGCTGGAGTCAATGAGTAAAGATTATGTTTGGTTTGTGAATATTGGAAAATGCACCACTCTCTCGCAAGACTTATTTCCAAAAATGCTTACAAGCTGGAGTTTTGGTACTAGGCCTCAGCTGATTTATTTTACTTCACTGGAAGAGCTTGTTTTCAGATTATCCTGAATATGTTAATTCTTAATACTCTCCAATCTGGAAAAAATATAACCACCAAACCAAGATAGGGCCACAGTGGTTCAGTCCAAGGAGAGATTTATTGTGAAAATGAAGTCAGATTCTAGTCTCTCCTCTGCCAAGAATCAGCTGAGCAATCTCGACTTCCCTTTGCTTGCCTCTAAAAATTAAGGAAATTGGTTGCTTTCTATAATCATTTCTGGTTCTAATATTCAAACATGAAACATATGAAGAAACATTATTACGGAAGGAAAAGGTGAATCACATTATGAGCAGATATCATCCTTTCATTCACTCTGGACATGCTTGTAGAGAGTTCTATTGAGCTGACCCATACCAAGCTCTGAGAATACTGTAGTAAGGAAAAGAGCCCCTAGCTTCATGGAGCTTTTTATTTAGGGAGGAAGCCAAGCAACAAGCAAATAAACCAACAAGATGAGGAAACAGTCTGAGAATAATAGGAAAGACATGTTTTTTTAGATGGAATAGGCAGGAAATGGCACCTTTGGGGGAGTTATGTTTGAACCTAAAAATAAGCAGAAAAGTTGTATGAAAAATTAGTAAAGAGCACTTCCAGCAGAGGGACTTGCTAGTATCTAGGCCCTAACAGATGGGAGAAACTTAGTAAATTGTACAAACTGAATAAAAAACAAAAGCAAAATTTCTAACAACTGAAATAATTAAGCAGGAGTGGTACAAAAAGATTTGAATAGGTACGTGGGAACCAGTACAGTTTTATGAGCAATTCTAAGAAACCTGGACTCATTATTAAGGGTGGTAGAGAAATTGCTGAAAGGCTTTAAGTAAGACAGCAACACTTGCTGCTGTGTGAAAAACGGACTGGAAGGCTGGGCACAGTGGCTCACCCCTGTAATCCCAGCACTTTGGAAGGCTGTGGCAGGAGGATCACCTGAAGCTAGGAGTTCAAAACCAGCCTGGGCAATCTAGAAAAACCCTTTCTCTACCAAATGTTATAAAATTATCCAGGCATAGTGGCACATCCTTATACTCCTAGTCACTTGGGAAGCTGAGGTGAGAGGATCAATTGAGTCCAGGAGTTTTAGGATGCAGTGAGTTATCATTGTGCCACGGTACTCCAGCCTGGGCAACAGAGCAAGACTCTGTCTCTTAAAAAATATTTTTTAAAAAGTATGATGGCTTGACTAAGGTATCTACAGTAGAGACTGAAGACAGTGAGAGATTTAGATACATGATGAAGCTATGGACTGGATTTGAGTATTTGAGAGAAAGAAATGAATCAAGGTAGACAATGTGGTGCTAAGTTATTCATTTTGGGAGAATGTTTGCAGTGGGGGATAGAGTTATTAAGAACAGTTTGGAGGAGCCTGGCGCAGTGGCTCACACCTATAATCCCAGCACTTTGGGAGACCATGAAGGATGGATGCCTGAGGTCAGGAATTTGAGACCAGTCTGGCCAACATGGTGAAACCATGTCTCTACTAAAAATACAAAAAAATTAGCCAAGCTTGGTGGCGTGCACCTGTAATCCCAGCTACTTGGGAGGCTGAGGCAGGGGAATTGCTTGAACCAGGGAGTTGGAGGTTGCAGTGAGCTGAGATCGTGCCCCTGCACTCCAGCGTGGGAGACAGAGCGAGACTCAATCTCAAAAAAAAAAAAAAAAAAAAGAATAGTTTGGAGGAAAAATAACTCAGTTGTGAATATATTTATGATATACATGACATGTAAGCAACAGACATCTTGACTCTTCTGTTCCACCTCTTTTATGTATATTTTGCTTTTTGTCACAATGATTATATACCTTTATTCTAAGAACCATTTTTTTTTTTTTGGTAGAGACAGGGTTTCTCCATGTTGGTCAGGCTGGTCTCAAACTCCTGACCTCAGGTGATCCACCCGCCTCAGCCTTCCAAAGTGCTGGGATTACAGGTGTGAGCCACTGCATCCGGACCCTAAGAACCATTTTTTATTTACCTTTTCAATGTGCATTGCTCAGCAAAATTCCTGAGCACATACTTGGTGCGTAATAAATGTTTAATAATCTTCTAAAAAACAAACATCATTTCCTCTCAATTTTACATTTTATCAGTGTGTCCTCATCCAGTCCATACAATTTCAAAGTCTAGTTCTACAGAACAATGCTTGAAGCTTAGAATAATAGAGAATATTATTCTGGGTTCCTGAATTGGATTATATAGTTTGTGATTCACCACGAGAAACTTAACACTCAAAAGCTGAGCATTGGCCAGGTGCAGTGGTTCATGCCTGTAGTCCCAGCACTTTGGGAGGCTGAGGTGGGCTGATCACTTGAGGCCAGGAGTTTAAGACCAACCTGGCCAACATGGTGAAATTCCATCTACTAAGAATACAAAAACTTAGCTGGGTGTGGTGGTTGTGTGTGCCTGTAGACCCAGCTACTCAGGGGGCTTGAGGTGGGAGGATCACTTGAACATGGGAGGCAGAGGTCGCAGTGAGCCAAGATCACACCACTGCACTGCAGCCTGGGCGACAGAGCAAGACTCCGTTCTAAAAAAAAAAAAAAAAAAGCTAGGCATAGCTGTGTGTAGTTGTAGTCCCAGCTCCTTGGGAGGCTTGAGGTGGGAGGATCACTTGAAACCAGGATTTGAGTCCAGCTGGGGCAACACACTGAGCCTTTGTCTCTAAAATACACCCAAAGACTCAGACACTCCTATTAGGGGAAGCACAGACCAGTTTGCTTTTCAATGTTATCAGTGAAGCAAAGCACATTTCCTAAGATAGTTTCAAGCTAAAGCAGGACTCCCATATTGTGATTTTGACCCAGCCCTTCCTTCCCCAGCCCCTTGTCCCCCTGTAAATCAACTTAGGGATTATTCAAACAGTAGCAGAAGCTTAGACGGCAGCAATCCACCAATCTGCTTCAACTTCTGAAATCTAACATTTGTAGTAATCTTTTGGTGTTAAAAAAAAATCATCTGACATTTCTGATTTTCATGAGAACTTTCTTGCTTAGAAAAAATTTTGAGGTAGGTGACTATAGAGATTGTATTGGTCTGTTCTCACACTGCTATAACGAACTAAGACCGGGCAATTTATGAAGAAAAGAGGTTGAATTGACTCACATTTCCACAGGCTTAACACGCATGACTGGGAGGCCTCAGGAGACTTACAATCATGGTGGAAGGCAAAGGGGAAGCAAACACTTTCTTCACATGGTGGCAGGAGAGAGAGAAAAGGGTTAAGTGCTACACACTTTTGAACAACCAACTCTCCTGAGAACTCACTCATTATCACAAGATCCGCAAGGGGAAATCCACCCCCATGATCCAATCACCTCCCATTGGGTCCCTCTCCCAACACTGGATTACAATACAGTGTGAGATTTGGGTGGGGACAGAGCCAAACTATATCATATCAGAGATCTTAATTTGGTATTAAGAAAATTCATATAAAACTCTTAATAGCAATGTCTTACTGGCCTACTTTTCTCAGTCTCACCTACCAGAAAGGCCTCCTGAAAATGGCTGCAGAGGATGAGTATATTCTTTTTTTTTTTTGAGATGGAGTCTTGCTCTGTAGCCCAGACTAGAGTGCAGTGGTGTGATCTTGACTCGCTGCAACCTCCGCGTCCCGGGTTCAAGATATTCTCGTGCCTCAGCCTTCCAAGTAGTTGGTACTACAAGTACTTGCCACTGTGCCTGGCTTTTTTTTTTTTTTTTTTTTGTATTTTTAGTAGAGACGAGGTTTCACCATCTTGGCCAGGCTGGTTTCAAACTCCTGACCTCGTGGTCCACCAGCCTCGGCCTCCCAAAGTGCTGGGATTACAGGAGTGAGCCACTGTGCCCAGCCAGGATGGGTGTATTCTTATTCCTTCCTTGTTCTTGCAAAGCAGCACTTTCTCTCTCTGCTCTACACACCTAAGCTTGAAACTCTTTAAAGGCAGGGAAAGAATCTTATGTTAATATTTCCCAATTTAGCTTGGCACAGTCCCCTACAATAAAGTGCTTGCTTATTTTTCAATTGGGTGTGTCTTTTACATAGGGAGATAAAGATATAGTATTCTGACTCTACGTAATTGCTCATATAGGGATACTTCTGAGACAAAGTCTAACTAAACAAGAATGTAACTAAACTTTTCTTCCTACGTTCACTAGCTCTATTATCGGTAACACTTTTTCGGACTGAACCATTTTATTAGAAAAAGGCATACTGAAAAACTGCTTATAACCCTCTTTGCTTAGTAAGTTAGGTCAAATGATATTAAGGTATAAAAAATCAGCCTGCACAATCCTCTTCTATTTCTAGTCAACACTGTCATCAATCCACACACAATTAAACAGATAGAAACAATTTATAGGAGTTATCTTTCAATTGCAACAATTCTCATTGGAAATAGAATTGAAATGCTAAACACTTGGCAGACTTTACTGAAAATTTCAGGTTGGGCAGTTGAGATAAAATCATGACTAAACACTTGCCAAATCCACCCTCACTTACCTACTCTCAGCATTACCTCCCCCAAATAATGCCTCAAATAAAAAACCAGATGAGTCAAATCCCAAAACCACTTTGCTGGAGTAACCAAGTTTGTGAGTATGAGCCGTAGACCAGAGACACTTGTTTTCTGCTCATTTTCCTAACGAGTAGCAGATGTGCTCTTGCCAACCAGCTATGCAGAGTTGATAGTAAGTACAAGACATTCCAGAAAAGGGCTTAGAGCAGCAAGTCTTTGGAATAATAGTTCCATCAGTACAAATCACTGCAACTTATAACCAACCACAACTACACCTTCATCTGTCCCGAATATATATTTTGCAGTTTCTTGTATAAGTTACAAAAACTAAAATCTTATGTTGGGCAAATTGTATACAGACCATCAGTACTCTGCAGTTATGGCTACTGTCTTCCTTCTTTCACTGATAAACCATTCTCTTCCTTTTTTAAAAAACAACTCCAAGTTTGATGTATTAGAGACCCTAGCCTATTGCCCTATTTGAGATGTTATTTGATGGACAAAGTGGGGTGGTTATAGTGAAATATGTTTGAAAAAGGTAAAGCTAAGTTTTAAATAGGTACCTATAAGCAGGACTGCTCAGACTCTTTATTATGATAATAATGTACATAAGTCTCCAAGGGGGTCGGGGAATAAAGTACACAGTATGTGTAAAGCTTATTTATCATTTCATTTTCATGGAACATCTTGAGTGATAAGGATTTCATGGAACACACTGGGAAATTCTTGTTTAGGTTCATGTTGGTTTTCATAGGCTGGCATGGTCCTTGACTTGTTAACACAGATTCTATGAAAAAAATCATTTTCTGGGCTTGAAACAGCCTGCTAACAAACTTGCAGAACACAACCAAATGACATGCATTCATCTCCAGACACTATTTACGCATTTGAGCAGTTTTTCCTAGAAGGCACACAAACTGCAAACAAAATTATCTCCAATTTTTCAGATTAAAAAAAAAAAAAAAACCCAAAAACTCAAACACCTGAAAAATGCTACTCCTAAAACAGAGCTATGTATCAATAATCCATATAAACTTATTTGCAAGGTACAATTTTTAAAATGTTTTCTACATTTAAAAAAGCATGAATAAAGACCATGAAATTTAGTTAGATTTGGATTTGAATCCTGTCATTTAGCATGTGTGAGGCACTACAACTATTAATAAATAAGTTGGCTAAGAGCATTTTCCTCACTTATAAAGTGTAGATAAGAATGTTTGCTTTGTGAGGCAGTTTTGGGGATTAGATGTAAGGACTGAGCACAAAGCTGGGCAATAGCAAGTAATAGGTCCTCAATAAGTGGTAGCTCTTATCATTTCTACTATGACTAAACAAATTGCTCTGCAACAACGTAATCCAAGATCACTCCTGGTATCCAGAACACTTGGTCAATGGATTATGGTCTTGAGATAGCTGAGTAGCAATAAAATAAAATCCACACACAGGAAATTGTCATATTACATTTTATTACAGTATGTGTAGTGTATACTAACTTAAAGGGAAAAATGTAAACACAATGAAAGTCATGGGGAAAACGGGATCTTGCTTTAATCTTCAACTTAAAGTTACCCTTAACAATCCATTTATACCATTATGTCAAATTTTAGTCAATCCCTGCAGAATTTTAGACAAATGAAAACGGACAAGGTAACACCAAAGAGTTAAGCACAGAAAGTGATATTGATTAAAAAGCTGAAAGTAAGCCAGGTGCAGTGGCTCACGCCTGTAATCCCAGCACTTTGGGAGGCAGAGGTGGGCGGAGCATGAGGTCAGGAGTTCGAGACCAGCCTGGCCAAGATGGTGAAACCCCATCTCTACTAAAAACACAAAACTTAGCTGGGCACGGTGGCAGGAGCCTGTAATCCCAGCTACGTGGGAAGCTAAGGCAGGAGAATCACTTGAACCAGAATGGCAGAGGTTGCAGTGAACCCGAGATCAAGCCACTGCACTCCAGCCTGCATGACAAAGTGAAACTTCATCTCAAAATAAACAACGCCCCCCCCAAAAAAACAAAAACAAAAAAGTTGAAAGTAAAATCCACCTTGGCTAGAACTGAACATTCAGCTCCATCTCTTTAGAAGAAAATCTAACTTGAATCATAATGGTTCTTATTTTGACTAGTTCATACCATGTCAATTAGCAACTTACTACTTGAAAATTCCTTTTCTCAGCTGCGTTTGACTACCTAAAATCCCATTGAGCATGCCGTTTCGCAAATGGCATGGCTTACTCCTCTGAAATTATCATCTACTTTCTAAAAACTACAAAATGAGTTTGCTTGTGATTTAAATTTCAAAAAATAGTCTGTAGAAAACACAAAAAGAATCAACTGTTTAAAGTCTTATCCTTTTCTTCACTCTACAACAGCTACTTCTACCAAAAAAAAAAAAAAAAAGAGTATGTGGATGCTAAGAACTCAAAAACGAGAAAACCAAAATCAGAGGGTGCATGAATATATGTGCACACATATGTATAGACTTAATCTCTACATCCCCCAAAACAGATTTAAACAGGCATTCCCAACATTCTAAATTCAGAAAGCAGAGATAAACAGTTTTGTTTCTAAATCAGTGGTATACTAGCTGAAATGTTTAGTAGAATACTGCACCTAAGTTCAGCAGTACTTCGATTATATCCCATTAAAAAAAAAAATCAAAATATAAGCACATTCTTCTAACAGCAAAGAATTCTCCCACTTTTTATTTATTTTGACATATTGATATTTCCATAAACTTGTAAGTGGAAGATAAACTGTTCAATACAAGCCTTCTTATATATATATATATAATATACAGAAATCATTTTAGAAGTCTGTTCATATAACAGATTATTTTGGTACTAACAAAAATTGTATACAATCCATGAATTGTATGGCTAGAAATGAAACCATCACTAAAACAAGAAACACAGGCTTTCCTGAACTTCATTTCAGAAAAAAATTCCAATTCTTACTGTGTTAGAAGAATAAAGTACATTTGTCATAGCATACATTATCGTAGTCCCTTAAAGGAGGGACTAAAGTTTTTAAATTAAACAATGTCCAGGCTTACTTCTGTCTGTATATTCAGAAATAATCATATCACTGGTTACATATAATTCTCTCTTCATGCAAAAAAAAACCTCAAAAAACAAAAACACCCCTCAGTTAGTTGTTTTCTTAAGTCTAATTAAGCCAAACAAACAAATAGCAATTTAATTAGCAAGTTGTAAATCAGAGAGGTTGGAAATTCATCAGTTAAACTGTATTTCCCACCTACAGTACTGCTGCTACTCAATCTATTTTCTTCATGTATTAAATAATTAATAGGCATTGATGGTCAAAATAAGAATTTCAATATTGCAGCAAATGACAGAAGAGTGAGTGAGAGAAAGGGTTCCTAATGTCCCGACAATCTTAATGATCCTTTAAAAGGTAAAGGATTGTGTGCGGACATGTGGAAAGGAGTAGGGAATAAAAGCAGGAGGTTGAGACAGGTGTTTAAAGGGAATGCTAAGACAGCTCCTAGAATATTTATTTTTTAAAAAACTGCTCTGAAGTCTGCCCAGTGTACCAAAAACATTAAAAAACAAAACACAGAGCAGACATTAGTGCAAGTTTAACCTGATAATTTATTTGTGGGGGTAAAAAGCTAGTTTCCATGAGACAAAGTTCAGTCCTTTCCCTGTAAATACAAAGAAACACAACAGGAATTTTAAAGGTAGTAGGTCAGAAAATGCAACAGTAACTCTTATAATCCTTTTCAATTAAACAGATAAATCAAGTTGAAGACAAGTGTTAAAATACTATTCAGCCTGAATATTTATCAGTCTATATATCCTGTTGTTCAATTGGCTTTTTATTAAAAAAAAAAAAAAAAAAAAACCAAACCAAACCAACAAATCAACAAACTTTATAAGAGCTACCACCACATTAACAATGATGAAAATAAATTAGTCGTCCCCCCCAAAGATATTGTTTAATTTCTAAAGCATAAAAAGCTATATAATATCTTTTACAAATTAACCAGTGTTTTTATAAAAGTAATGCAGTTTTGGACTGACGATATTACACTGTATTTGTGGTAAAGTACTAGGCACAAGAATATATATATCAATTAGGCATTTTCAGTCTAATCAGTCTCTAAGGTTATCATTTAATTCTTGGCAATATATAATAACTGGTATACATTTTGGTACTTAAGTCATGAATTGTGGAGAACAAGAAGCAATGTATTATAGTCACAGGGTTTATATCTAACAAACAACTGCAGTGTTGAATGATCTCTTCTATGAACTTTGTGATTTGTTTTGCTGTTGGTCACTTGCAGTAGATCCTGCAAAGATAAAAGAAAAGTCAACATAATTTGTTATATATTGTCAACCCTGGCTGAAGTTCTCTTCTACTAGCATGGATGATAAGCAAATATAAAAATTTAAAACAAATAAGGTATATCTCATGTAGGCTGATTTAGACTGAAATGGAGGAATCTGTATACTCCCCTAAATATTCTAAAGAACAGAAGTGTCTACTTGCTGATAAACAGGTTTCAGATTGAGCATTTCTGTAAGTCACAAGTGAAAAGGTAATTGTTTATGACAACTCAAATATCCAGAGCTATAAAAAGATTTACATTTATTACCTCAAAGCTATAAAATATTACCTCAGAGTCCAACATGTCATTTTTCTCCAATGAACTGTGTGAACGGGGGAGGGAAGACACTGACATTGCCCAAAAACAAATGGGTTCTACAGAACTTGGAGATTTTTAAAGCTGTTAAAATGTTAAGGGCCCAAAAAGGGTAAGGGGATAAATAAGGTACTCATTTCCCTAAGTCTTCTCCTATTCTTGTGGGTTTTATAATGCTAAGCAGGATATACTCCTCTGAAAGGTGTACTTCATCTCCAGTGAAGAAAAATCAGGCACTGCGCAAATACAAAATTTTAATTCTCTATTAAACTTAAACAAAGAAATATATTTATGTACTAAATGTGTGAAATGCAGTTTTTTATAAGCAGAGATGGACAAAATGCCAGTTACTTTAAAAAAAAAAAAAAACAACAACAACAATAACAAAAAAAAACCTTTAAACTGGCACAGTTGTAGCAGTACTGGTGCAAATTTCCAGCAGCAAATGAAATATATTCTTAGTTCCTAAGAGCTGATATTGAAAATCTGAGTAAAAGTTGCTGAAAAGCTATAATCAAAGAAACATTTAGTTGAATACGTCTAAAGAAACCATCAACATACAGCTAAAATGGGAAACACAGACCTCAGGGCAATTAGGAGACAGGTAATTTACAAATGGTGAACAGGCTGGGCATGGTGGCTCACAGCTGTAATCTCAGAACTTTGGCAGGCTGAGGCAGGAAAAATGTTTGAGGCCAGGAGTTCGAGACCAGCCTGGCCAACACAGTGACACTGCCTCTTTAACAAATAAAAAATAAAAATAAAAGTAGATAACAGATTTTAAATAAAGAAGAGAAACATGTAACCGCTACTACTTAAGATGAAGTTTGCTCAAGTTAAATATAAGTTCAACACACGATAGAATATATAATGGAAATGAAAGGCTATATGAAATAGACTAAAAGGCTAAAACATATTATAGAATAACAAAGTATTGTTATCCTGACACTATGAGACAGTGACTCATCAAGCTGTATCACAGAATTATTCATATTTCATACTACGCTTATGAAAATGGTAATAATTATATGCTTTCCTAACACTTAACCATTCTAGGCACCACAAATAAAATGTTACACCTCCATTAAAAAGCATGAAGTTTGTAAGTACAAGGAGTAGGCAGTGGGCACAAAAAAATCTTCATTAGTGGTGCAGAAGATTCACCTTCATTAGATACCAGAATAACAGTTCCTAAAAAATAAAACCTATTTCCTATGACAGGTCAGGAGTTGCTAGGCTGCAGGGGCTGGGTGTCCAAGACTTTAAAACAAAACAAAACAAAATAAAAACAGCCAAATAACTTGTCAATCCAACAGTCAAAAGAAACAGCATTGGAAAAATATGACATACTTTGTAACTAAACGGATATAAAAACAAATCTTCCATACTAAAAACATGTTTCCTTTAAAACTTTTTAAACTTTATATCATTATGACAAATACAACATGACCTGAAACATTCAAAACAAAATATAGCTTAATATGAAGACAAACATCCTTGCCTAAGAGCAAGTAAACCATAAAAAAAGCCATATAACAAAACATAAGGTCTAAAATCAAATCATCTCTGGGTATAACAACTTTATTATTCTGAAATTGGTCACAGGGGTTAACATTTTAGAAACATTTGGTATTACAAAGTGAATCTCAGCAAATTTTCCGTTTTTTTTTTACAAGTTTAAAGCACAGTAAAGTATATTATCTTAGGCACAGCATTATAAAAGTCTCAGTGACATTTTGAAAACATCTAACCTTGATTTGATTCTTCCGTATTCATGCTTTCTCCATCTGCAGTCTCTAACATTTCTTCATCTTCATCATGTAGGTCTTTTGAAATTAATTGTCTAGCTAATTTGATATTGAGTCCTTCATTGTAGTGAAGCTTCCTTTTCATTTCAAATTGTCGCTTTTTTTCTATAAGATGCAAAATGTAAGCTTAGGAAGTTTTATGTCAACGATTGGCCCATGCCCATTTTATAAATAAAATTTTATTAAGACAGTCATGCTCATTTGTTTTTGTCATGCTTAAGGTTGCTTTTGTGTTCAATGGCAGAGTTGAGTAGCTTGTAATAGAGACTACTGGGCCTGTAGAATTTAAAATATTTACTATTTGGCATTCATCTCAAGGTCATCTTGATGGAAGAACAGAAATATATCCAGCCACTAGAAATTATATTTGTGAAAAAAGTTTAAAGATATGGGAAAATTATCCAGAAAGAATTGAATGGTGAAAAGAAAAGCGAGTTACAACACCATATACTATATTTATTATGTACAATGCCTGTCACATACACACACAGAGAAAAATAAGACTCAGCAATTAACAGTGGTTAATTCTGAGTCAAGGAACGATGAAGTAGTTTTAATTTATTATTTTCTATTTTTAAAATTAAGAAAAAATCCTTTAAAACAATTCTTATCTGTTAAGAAACTGCCAGGATTTAAGACACTGCTGGCTAAAAACATAACCTCATTTTCAGAGTAATTTTAAGAAAAACTTATTATAAAGGAATGGTGGCGTGACTCCACATTATTCTTTCATTTTAGTCTTTACCATAGAAACATAAGGCTGGCAGCAACTCGACAAAACTGATCACATTTTATTAATAGTTGCTCCTTAAAGAGCAACTACATATGAATAAATAATTTTAAGGTTTTTAACTTTCTTAGACCAGAAAATTAAAACAACAACAACAACAACAAAAAAAAAAACAGAAAGGAGGGGATCAATATAAAATTGCCAGCTATTTTATTAATGAACAGCATTAAAATCATTCACCATTGTTTCATATTTATTTTTTTTTCTTTTCTTTTTTCTTTTTTTTGTTTTTTGAGATGGAGTTTCACTCTTGTTGCCCAGGCTGGAGGGCAATGTCGCAATCTGGAATCACTGCAAACTTAGTCTCCTGGGTTCAAGCGATTCTCCTGCCTCAGCTTTCCAAGTAGCTGGGATTACAGTCACGCACCACTACTCCCAGCTAATTTTTGTATTTTTAGTAGAGATGGGGTTTTACCATGTTGGCCAGTCTGGTCTTGAACTCCTGACCTCAGCTGAACAGCCCACTGAGGCCTCCAAAAGTGCTGGGATTACAGGTGTAGGCAACCGTGCCTGGCTTTACTGTTGTTTAATTAAAAATTTCATTAAAATATTTCAATGACAAAAAAACACAGAGGTCGGATGCTGGGGCTCATGCCTGTAATCTGAGGAGTTCAAGACCAGCCTGGGCAACATGGCAAGACCCTATCTCTTCAAAAAATTTTTAAAAATTAGCTGGGCATGGTGGTACATGACTGTGGTCCCGGTTATTGGGGAGGCTGAGATGGGAGGATTGGCTGAGCTTAGAAGACTGAGGCTGCAGTGAGCCACAACTATGCCACTGTACTCCAGTCTGGGTTGACACAGTGAGATCCTATCTCAAAAATGTATTTATTTATTTTTTAAAAAGCAGAGATATCTCTCAATAAGGCTATTTAAAGGACTTTCTTCTTTTATTTTAATTTTAACTTTTAGAGATGAGATCTCACTGGTGCCTAGGCTCACTTCCAACTTCTGGGCTCTAGCAATCCTCCTGCCTCAGCCTCCCAAGTAGCTGGAACTACAGGTGTGTGCCACCACACCTGGCCTCCAAAGTACTTTCTTTTTTGTTTTTTAGTAGAGATGGGGTTTCACCATGTTGGTCAGGCTGGTCTTGAACTCCTGACCTCAAGTCAGGAGTTGGCCTGCCTTGGTCTCCCAAAGTGCTTGGGGTTACAGATGTGAGCCACCGCACCTGGCCAGTACTTTCTTAATGTCCTCTAATTCCCTCAAAGTTTTAAACAACATCTATACTTATATTTTTAAAACTTATATTTTTTAAAAAAAGTTTGTGTCACTACTAATTGATTTTACATCCTCTACTTGGGTTGAGATAGGGACAGTTCTGAAACTAACATCCATTTCAATAATCTATCAACACTTCTTTCAAATTACCAAGATCTTGCCAGGCATCTCTCTTTTCTACTTATAAATAACTTTTATGATTTGTTTTGCCCTTGAGGTATGACATGTTATAGAGAGAAGTTATAGAGGGGGGGTGCGGGGGGAGACCGACAAAAAGACCGAATTCTCCTAACTAAAAAAATGTCTTTAGGGTAGTCAAGTGAAGTAGGGGGAGTGGAAAAGGAACAAAGAAATCTGTAACTAGCTGTGATCAATTAGTTGTAAACACTGTCATACTTGAACCAGCCATCATGATCATGACTCATTTTCAGTGATATAGTTCAAGTATTCAGATAATGTAAAAGCAATATTAAAAAATAAAAATGAAGCTGGGTGCAGTTGCTCACCCCTGTAATCCCAGCACTTTGGGAGTCCAAGGCGGGTGGATCACCTGAGGTTAGGAGTTCGAGACCAGCCTGGCCAACATGGTGAAACCCTGTCTTTGCTAAAAATACAAAACATTAGCTGGGCATGGTGGCAGGTGCCTGTAATCCCAACTACTTTGGAGGCTGAGGCAGCACAATCGCTTGAACGTGGGAGGCGGAGATTGGAGTGTGCTGAGATCGCACCGCTGTTTCTGGAGAAACGAGAGAAAAACTGTCTCAAAAAAAAAAAAAACAAAAAACAAAAACCAGATTCGAATTGCCTTGACTACCACAGGTAAATTTACAAAGAAGATAACACTTTTCCTCATTACAAAATAATACATGTTCATAGTAGAAACTTAAAAAAAACCACTTAATTTCCTCATTTGGAAATCACAATTCCAATATTTTAATGTAAAATGGGTGTGTAATATCTGTTGAATTAAATACATTTTAGATTTTGAAAACCACATTAACTCTAGACTTTTTGGAAAACATGTATTTCCTAAAAATGAATCACACATTGAAGTACAGGCTGTTTTTTTCACTTAAGATGTTGTTAGCATGATTATATACCCCATTTTGCCCAGGGCAGGAGTCTCAGTTTATGTCTATGATAGAACTATAATTATAATTACCCAGTTTAAACAGTAAAGTCTATGAACATTCAGGAAACATTCTGCCATGTACACAACTATTTGTATCATTTTTAAATGGTTACAAGGAATTGAATTATAACTGGATTCCCTGTTCTTGGTTAAAAATTTCTGATTTCCCTCCTTTATGTTTTCAATATTTCTTTGTGGTTTGTTTTTATTTTCTGAAGGTACACCAGCAAGTTTCAATGTTTCTAAGACATATATAGTATATTGTGCATTTGTTCTATTATTTTCTCAATATGAGCCAGTGTTTTTCAAATTATGCATCATGATTCCTTTTTTTTTTTTTTTTTTTTTATTTGAGACAAAGTCTTAATATAAAAACCAGGCTGGAGTTCAGGGGCATGATGCTGGCACACTGCAACCACCACCACCCAGGTTAAAAAAATTATTGTTCTC
>CAUYQU010076537.1:0-13206 GCA_963574635.1 Cheracebus regulus
GGGATAGAGTGAGCAAGTGTAATCTCAGGCCAAAGGTCCCAGAAGTGACTTCACTCTGATGGATAGAGGCACTGTGGGGTGTAAGTTACACTCTGAGTCATCCAAGGGAACTGGGCCTCTGTACCTCCACACCACTGGTCAGGGGCCTCCTGGGGAGAAGCAAGTTCCCAGGAACTCCTGGCGAGCTGTGTGTGGGAAGTGCTCCGGTGTCCTGAGTCAGTCCTGCCAAGAAGAGCCTCGATGTGAATGTGAGAAGCAAAGGTGGACACACACTGGGGCACATAGAAATAGCTAAACACTCTCCATGACTAGTAAGGCAATTCAAAAAGACAAGGCCAGTGAGAAAGACACAG
The DNA here is from genome assembly GCA_963574635.1 of Cheracebus regulus. Classification (NCBI taxonomy): domain Eukaryota; kingdom Metazoa; phylum Chordata; class Mammalia; order Primates; family Pitheciidae; genus Cheracebus; species Cheracebus regulus. The sequence goes on from CAUYQU010076537.1 coordinate 354, forward strand.
GGCCTGGCCTCGTGGTCGTTAATCCCTCCCTACTCTGGAGAAGAAGCGGGAGGAAAGAAGAAAGTGCTCGGGCTCCCCATGGCTCCAACCTGACCCACCAGCAAGGTAGTCATTCCTCGTAGATGGACAAGGGAGGACGGGCAGGGCTGCTGCCTGTAGATGGCACATTATACAGGATACCAGGCAGCTTCTGAAGAGGCTGCTGGCTCCTGACACTCATACGAGGTCCACTAGAATTGCAATCACTTCCATTTTCTCAGCACTGTGTGGTTCCAGAGTCCTTTCACCAGCATGACTGCATTTTCACTCCCTATGAGGTAGGCAGGGACTATTATTTCCATCATTCAAGGAATACAAAGGGCGAATGCTCTCCCCACTATCCTCCTGTGTGCTCACCCCAGGCTGTGAGATAGGCTAGACTTTGTGCACCCACATACTGTGCCTGCTTTCCTGCTGCAGCTGAGCTGAGTAGTTGCCACAGACACCAATGGTCCACATAACCAAAAGTATTTACCATCTGCCCCATTGCCAAAAACATGTCAGTCCCTCCCTTGATCACTGTAGGCTACTGTGAGGAATTGAGCTTTTCTCTAAAGAATATGAGACATGTTCTTTAGAGGAGTGACATGAGCAGACTCACACTTTAGGAAGATTGGGGTGGCTGCTGAGCAAAGGATAAAATGGAGAGGTGGAAGCAGGGAAATCAATTAGGAGCTAAAAAATGAAGCTGGTTGGGACTGGAAATGTAATCAGATTAGACGATGCACAAAGTCTAGCCATTCTCACAGCCTGGGGTTGAGCAGGGTGTGTTTTGCCCTAATAGATTTTGGCCCTAAGCATCTGGGTTTATATGAGGGAGTTGGGGAGTCATCAGAAAAAGTAGGCAGTTTTTTCCAAGGCAGGAAAGAAGCCACAGCAATGGTGCTAAAGGTCGCAATGAGCTAATACCCTTTTCCAGTTATCTCCTTCTGGCTGCATAGTCTGGGCTTGGGCGGGGGTCCAGACAAGGCCTTGATTCACTTCCTGGTACCTTTGGTGCCTCATGGATTCCCTTACTAAGGCAGACACTCAAGTGATTTGAGGGGACGTGGGTACAGGCCCAGCCAGAGGCAAGTCAGTGTGTGGAGTGACAACACTGACCAAAGATCCTACAAGTCAAAAGGAAGAGAAAAAGAGGGAGCGCCAACAGGAGATGCTCAAAAAGAAAGGGTCTCAAATTCTTACAATCAACCCTTGAACTACCAAGACCAGGGATGGGGTTTCGCTTCCCACCGTTGCCCTCTGCACACCACACACGCAGGCTGCCCTCTAAATGAGACATGGTTTCCCTGTCACCTCTGTTCTTGATGTTCTTTTAACCAGATTTCTAACACGTACAGTTATTTGACAAGGGCTCGGTGAAATCATGAGGAAGTCTAAGAAGTCTCAAGAGAAAGTTAATAAAGGGGGAATTTGGAGTCTTAGAGCCCCACACTTAAATCTTATAGCTACAACTTTCCAGCTGTGTGAATCAGTGCAAGTTATTAACCTCTCTGTGCCTCAATTCCATCACCCGGTAAACAAAGGGGATAAGACAGCAGAGTTGTTACGAGGATTGCAAATAATGGATAAGAAGCCCCTGGCCCATATCAGCAATTGTTGATAAGGCAAAATTATGTGATAGAAGGCATAGGCTTCATTTACCAGGTGTGTCATCCTGAGAAAAATACATAGACTTTCCCAGCTTCATAGTTTCCCTGTCTGTAAAATGAAGGAGACATCATCTATACCACAGGAGTCTGGGGATTCAATTCACTTAGAGCAAACTGCAGATATAAGCACTTAGTGGCGTGTTGGCATAGAGCAGACACTCCAGGCAGCCCAGACACCTTTGTTATTTGTAAAATAACAAAGCTCTGAAGTTAAGAGCTTCATCAAGAGGGTAAGAGGGAGACTGACAAAGCAAGTAAGAGACCTCAGGTCCACAACAGGCCAAGGCCAGAGATGATCAAAGGCCAAGGGACCAGGACTGGTAGAGGTGTAAGGGTGCCCACCCCACACAGAGCAGCCACGCCCAGTCAACCCAGGACATGAATGGCTCCAATGGGCTTAGGTCCTGAATGGGTCTTTCCTTCCCCTGCAATATCCAGAGTTATGGGGTGGTAGAGAACAAAGGAGTTGTGGTAGATAACCAGGAATCCCTGGGAGAAAGAGGGAAAAATTCTCCTTCCTTGTTTGCTCCTACCTCACACTTCCTCACACCACTGACAGGTAAGGGTTGGCAAGCCCTGGGCACTGCAAGGACAACACACAGCAGGTGTTTGTGAATTCAAAAGTATTAAGGAATCTGAAGACTAGGAAGGATGTGTACGGTCAGCTGGGATTGTAGCAGCATGGTAAACAAGTCTCTTACTCACTCTGAGCCTTTCTTCATCTGTAAAATGGGGATAAATGGTCTCTGTCTATTTCATAAGTTTAAATTGTTATGACATTTAGCTACGGTTTCAGAAAAGGGAAATCAAGACCATCTTCATTTGATCTATTACAAGTTCCATCTCAGAGACAGGAAGATGAAAAAGGGAAGAGAAGAGGATGCGTTTAGATGCCTCCCAAACTCCCGACCGGCCACAGAGTCAGTGCAGTGGCCCAGATTCCCGACCCCAACTCTAGGCATCAGACCTGGCTGCCCCATCATCAAAGGGTGCCTATTAGAGTAGGAGGCTATGTTGGGACCCTGAACTGCCCTGATGCATCCTAAAAGGGCGGTTTAGTTGGACGTAGTGGGTGCTCTAAGGCGATGTGGGAGGAGACAGCATATGGCTGATGAAGGGCACACAGGAATGAGCAAGGCAGGAGCAGTGAGAAGGCTCAGGCTTCCTGTCTCCGGCCCTCACTGCCAACACCTTGTCAATATCTGAACACCAAATGGTCCTGAAATTGCCACAGAGTCTGCTGAGCCCCTAAAACCTTATGGGACTTTGCTAAGCATCCACCATAACATGCTTATGGACCACATAATGAGGGTTCCAAAAGGGCCCGCATTGTTAAAGGAGTGAATGAATGAATGACGAAATGAAGACTAAATTTTCAAATGTTTATGTTTGATTTCTACTAACCTCAACTAATACCTGTGTCATGAAAATGACACCCTGGGTCTGGGCGCCGTAGCTCATGCCTAAAATCCCAGCACTTTGGGAGGTCAAAGCAGGCAGATCACTTGAGCCCAGGAGTTTGAAACCAGCCTGGGTTTTTTGGTTGAAATCCTATCTCTACCAAAAACAAACACAAAATTAACCCAGTGTGGTGGCAAGCACCTGTAGTCCCAACTACTCAGGAGGCTAAGGCGGAAGGATCACTTGATCCTGGGAGGCAGAGGCTGCCGTGAGTAAAGATTGTGCAACTTCTTTACAAGTAAAGATCTTGTCTCAAGAAAAAAATTAAAATTAAAAATAGAAATGAGAGATGGGCACGTTGGCTCACACCTGTAATCCCCGCACTTTGAAAGGCCAAGGTGGGCAGATCACGAGGTCAAGAGATCAAGACCATCCTAGCCAACATGATGAAACCCAATCTCTACCAAAATACAAAACTTAGCTGGGCATGGTTGCACTCGCCTGTACTCCCAGTACATGGTCCCACTCGCCTGTACTTGGGAGGCCGAGACAGGAGAATCGCTTGAACCTGGGAGGCAGAGGTTGCAGTGAGCCGAGATCGTGCCACTGCACTCCAGCTTGGCCACAGAGTGAGAGTCTATCTCAAAACAAAAATGAAAAAAATAGAAATGAGAATGACATTTTGTGCCATCTGAGCTACAGACTAGAAAATCTCAAAGGACAGATGTCACCTGGGATCAACCTAACCCCTTCTCTTCTCAATAAAATGACAGGGGCAATGGCTTCTGAGTTTACTTCACAAGTAATGAGAGAGAGTCAAATGAGAACGGGCATGAATGTGCTTTAAATGTAATAGAATGTACAAGGACTTGAAGTTTCCAGAAGCTTCCATGGACCCATTTGAAGTCAAAGGGAAGAATACTACGTGTTGGGGTAAAAGGAGGGAGCTTCGATTCTCCAAGCCAGCGAGGCTTGGAATGGTACACAGCCTGCTCACATGCATTCCTCTCTAGAGCTCCATCTCTTAGGCTGAGGATGGGAGTATCACAGGAATAGATACAGCAGCAACAACAGTAGCAGCAGGAAAAAAAAGTTATACTTAATGAGAGTTAACTATGTGTATGGCTCTGTGCTAAATGCCCCTCATCATTATCTCATTAAGTCTCTAAAACATCTGTTTCCAATGGGAGTGGTAATTAGATTATGGTTTAGTAAATATTCATTCCCTCCTCCCTCCATAATAGGAATGCATTTCCCACTCTGTAGGAAATGGAGCTTGTAGATGTAGAACTTGGCCATGGAGCTTGCTTTGGCCAATGGAATGGCAGAAGTGACAGTACATGAACTGTACGCTTAAGAAGCATTTCAGGTTCCCTCTTACTCATCTGGAAGCTTCATAGCTCCACCAGAAGAGCCAGCTCCAGCAAGCACAGCCCTCTAGCTGGGGCCCCAGAGTAACCCACATAGAGCTGACCCAAACTTGGGTCCAAGGTTCATGCTTCTGTGATCTGAGAAAGGGTGCCCCAGTTGACCAGCAGTCCTGTGAATGAGAAATAAATGCTTCCTGATGGATGCCACTGAGATTTTGCGGTTATTATGTAGCAATAGTAGGTACTATTAATAATTAATTTTCTAGGTGGGAAAACCAAGGTTCAGAGAGTCTAGGTAACTTACTTAAGGTCAGCTAGCACATACATGGCAGAACTAGGGCAGAACCCAGTTCTTCTAGATCCTAGAGACTGGGTTCTGCCTCTTCTGTGTTGTCCAAGGAGGCATGTTTTGTGGCGAGCTGTGTGCAGAGAATAGCCAGAGCAATTAAAAGTAAAAAAGATATCCCAGGGCCTAACCAGAAAGATGCTGAGAGTGAAGCCAGAGCGGCATTTCCTGCTCTCCTTGTACAGACATTTGTACCCTCTGCACCCTCCGGTCCTGCCCACACCAACTGTCCTTCTCTAAGTCTAGGTTCAAGGGCATGAGGGGGCATCCACAGAAACCAGCTTGCTCCAAAACCAGGAGCAAGCTCAGAGCTCCCTACCATGCACTAGGGACTGCCACGGATACTCTACCCCCCAACCATCATTGCAGCAGAACTATTTCATGAGACCCCAGTAGACTCCTAATTTTCAGATTGAGGTGGTAAATAATTACTTGGACATTCTCAAACAAGCTTTGTAAAGTGTGTGGGTGAAAAGTGATGAGGTGGTCCAGCCACATTTCTGCTTTTAGGGAATATATTTGTCCTTAATCAGAATGACTTCTGTGTACAAAGTGACCTTTTTAATCCCTGGAAATGTATCCTGCTCCTCCCCAATCCACTTAGAGGTGCACAGTTCTTTCCTAAGGCACACTAGTTTATCCTCATCTCAGTCAGAGCTTTCTCTGTCTCTCAAGCAATAGAAAATTAGTGAGGAAATGAGCAAAGTAGTTGTTCACTAAATGAAATTCCTCAAAGGGCACAGAAACCCAAGGAATTCATCTGACGAATTATTCAGAACGCTGATAAAACTCTGAACCATAGGGTGAACTGAAATTATAAGAGACCCAGTCTGACACAAACACAGGGGACATCGGAGCTTCCTACTCCGCTGGGCTTCTCCCCCCTGCCCGACTCAAGTTTCCTTCCAGCTCCCGATAACTCTTTAACCCATGACATCAGCAGCACACTAGACTCTTGGAAACCCCCCATATCACCCACATATCAAGTCTGGCTGCAAGTAATGGAAAGCCCACTTAACAGTGATATGCATAGAATGGAGATTATTTTTCCTCATGATACTAGAAGTCCAGAGATAGATGGTTCCTGGCATTGGTCTGATAGCTGAGTGCCTCAGGGCAAGGTCTCTGCAGTGCTGTTTGCCTTTCCTGCATGTTCCCAAGATGACAGATCCAGCTCCAGAAATTTCACAGGCATTCCAAGCAAGAGGGAAGAGAATTGGGCCAGAAAGAGGAAGGAAAGATATCTATATTTAAAGAGGAAAAATTTCCCAGACATCCTCAGCAGAGGAAGATCTGCCCCCATGATTCAGAGACCTCCCACCAGTCCCTCTCATGACATGTGGGGATTGGGGGAGCTACAATTCAAGATGAGATTTGGAGAGGGACACAGCCAAATCATATCAAGCACATTGGTGGCCCCAATAAAATCACACTTAAGGAAAAAGCGGTGACAGTTTATTCTGAGGCAGCTAGGAGTCACTGAGAAACTCACCCACTAAATTTTCCAAGTTGGAATGAGCCTTGGTTGTGTCATCCAGATCCAGTTTGAGGGACAGTTTCAAATGTGTTCCATCCCCTGTGTTAATCATGGCTGCATTTTCTTCTTCACTGTAGGGCACTATTTCCCAAATAATAAAGAGGTGTAGGTGGATAGAAGACAATTAATGCAAAACGGCACTTTTGAGCATCCAGATTTTGCTGTCGACGTGAAGTTCAGAAGGAAACGAGGCCCTGGGATTTCCCTTTTAAGATGACAACAGTTGTTTCTAATAGCAAATGACTTTCATGTCTGGAATAAGCCACTAATAGAATTAACCAAATGAGAGTGACAAATATGAAAGTCTAAGGATATGACCCCAGCATCTGTTGGAAAAAGGTAATCAGACAAATTAGGGTCCCCATAGTAAAGGATTTTTCTGGATTATCTGGAGGAGGGTTTCCAGAAGCCAAGCAGATTGCCTTGGTGCAGCTGCCCTGCAAACCCTGCCTCGCTGCCTCATGAATGCTTTGATGCAGCAGGATAAGGACTTCAAAATGCAAATGACTGTAAATGGATTATGACTAAGGCAACCAAAAAAAGGAGGTGCTGCCGACTGCACAGAGTGCAGAGCTGGCAATTCACAGTGAGCGCCAACACGGCTTGCTGCTGAGTAGGAAGACCAGCATTAGGATAACAATGCCACTAGGAGGGAGAAAGGAGGTAACGTCAGTTCTGTGCAAACCCGTCTTCACTCCTAGAGACTGTTTCGCTGACAGAAGATACAGATGTCTGTCACGCCCCCAATAAAATGAATTTACGGATAGTTCTTTAGTGAATGTTAATTCCCCTACGAAGACTGAATTTCTACATTTTTTATGAACTCTGGAAAAGATAATGCCTGATAGACTCGCTCTGTTGCACAAGGGCTAAGACAGAATTGCCCAAGGGAATGCAATGGGCCCTCTTCTTTGTTGATGGAAAGAAATCTAAGACAGGGCTGCACTTGTGTCTGCGCACACTCAGCTCTCAGCCACACAGGCATTTTCTATTTGGTGGCTTATTTCTAGGAAAGGGACAGGGTTGATTCTGGGTTTTGAGTTCCTAACTTTCCTGTTTTCTCTGTTAATTTCTGTATTGCACATATTAGTGTGCAACTCAGAACATGATTCCCAACGAAAGTAAACAAGCAAGATAAGTATCGCAAACCAGGTGGCTTCAAACAACAGAAATTTATTTTCTCACAGTTCCAAAGGCTAGAATTCTGAAACCAAGACACAGCCATATTCTCTGTGCAGGCTCTAAGGAAGACGACTTTCTAGCCTCTTCCTCGTTTCTGGTGATTTTCAACAATCCTTAGCATTTTATGGCAGAATAATTCCAGGCTCCACCTCTGTCTTCCTGTGGCTGTATTAGAATACAGACACAGAGACACACTGGATTTAGAGCTCACCCTAATTCCACATGACCTCATTTCAACTTGATTATATCTACAAAGATCCTATGTCTAAATAAGGTCAATTTGCAGGTACTTGTGTTTACCACTTCAGCCTATCTTTGGGGGAAGGGATACAATTCAAACAACACAAGATAATCCAAAACTTTAAAAACATTTTTTTTCAATTCTGTGAGTTAGCTTTATTCCTGCTCCCTTCAGGAGAGGATAAAGATATCGTAAGCTGACACAATAACTCCCTAAAATCCTACTCATCACTTTAATATGATTAAACACACCAATGCTGAAGGCAGCAAAATGCTCTGGAAATAAACTCAAGTTGGACACATAAGACCTCATGTGTAGTATCATCTTTGTTACTAGCTAAGTATGAAGTCTGAGTGAAGTCACTTCACCTCTCTAAGACTTTATTTGTTAAACCTAAAAGGTAGGGCTTGAACTAGATCAGTGTTTCTTGAAGTATGAGATATATATCATTCGTTGTAGACCACGTGGTTATACTCAAAACCAACACTAAAGAAATAGTACTGATAAATTTTATGCTACGAAATGCCTGACACAAATCTTAGTTTACGGTCCAAGTTAACTCTAGATGAATAACAAACCACCCTCACCAGGTACAGTAACACATGCCTGTAGTCCTAGCCCCTTGGGAGGCTGAGGCAAGAGGATCACGTGAACTCCAGGAGTTTGAGACCAGCCTGGGCCACACAGCAAGACCCTGTCTCAAACAAACAAATTTTAAAAACTAAAAACAAACAAAAAGAAAATCACTCAAGTAGAGAAAATACAAACCACCCTGAAATGTTTCAGTGACACAACAATAATTTATTAGTGCTCTCATGTCTATGGGATTATTTGATCTGCTAACCTGGGCCAGGCTCAGCTGATCTTGGCTGAACTCACTTTTGCAGCTGGAGGATTCACAGTAATTACCTAGTCACATGCCTGCTCGTTGGTTGGCTGTTGGCTGGAGGGAGGGGGTGGTTGGATCATGTGTCTCTCATCATCCAGCAGGTTAGCCTGGGCTTATTCATTTGCTGGCCAAAGGTTCCAAGAACAGCCAGAGAAAAAAAGCCCCCATGTGCAAGCACTTTTCAAGTCACTGCTAACATGACATTTGCTATTGCCCGTCGGTCAAGGCAAGTCACATGGCCAAGAATGAACTCAGTGTGGAAAGAGAGTGCCCAAAGTTGTGGATAAACAACAGCACAAACAGATTCAGAGTCAGTGATTCACCACAGGCTTACTATGTCTTTTACACCTTTCTAGCACTTACTAATCTCTCTTGTTAGCAAACAAAAAACAAAACTCAGATTCAGAGAATCAGTATCTAGTAAGAATTTTATAGCATTATTTTATTTTAGAATATTTATTTTATGGTTTTCTTGTATTCATATCAATTGTTTTATTCACTCATAGCAGTAATACAAAGTTTCCTTTCTTAATAAATGTATGATTTTTCAAGTGAGTTATTTTCAAGAAGATAACATCATTGGCTATATATTGCAAAATCATGATACAAAATGATGGAAATTTGGGAAACACTGGGCCAGATGGATGCCCCAGGTCCTGCAACTCTCCTGTAATCCTGAAAGTGGAAAACAGGCTATGTCTCTATGTAAGTTGTAAATGTTGGTCTAACATGACCAACATGTCACTGGTCATTAAAATAGTTTTTCACTGCTATTAAGAAGCTGGCTTTTCACAGAGCTCAAAGCAATAAATTGAATAGCAAAAATCAACTGGCTGGGACCCATTCTAATCAAATTGTGCAGGTGACCACCTACTTATTTGTCCACCATCCCACGTAGACCAAATAAGCACCTACTTATTTGTCCACCATCCCACGTAGACCCATGGTGATACTGACATGTTGGCATAGTTCAGTCATGAAGCTAAGTATAATAAGTTGAACACATTCTTTGGTCCCTTCATAGCTGACATTGAAAAGCCATACACTGAGTGGCTGCCATCACCCAAAGCAGCAGTCCCCAACCTTTTTGGCACCAGGGGCTGGTTTCATGGAAGATAGTTCTTCCACGGACAGTGTGGGTGTGACTTCAGGATGAAACTGTTCCACCTCAGATCATCAGGCATTAGTTGTATTCTCACAAGGAGCACACAGCCTAGATCCCTTTCATGTGCAGTTCACAATAGGGCCTGTGTTCCTAGGAGAATCTAATGCCACTGCTGATCTGACAGGAGGCAGAGCTCAGGCAGGAATGCTAGTTCACTGACAGCTCACCTCCTGTTGTGCAGCTGGTTCCTAACAGGCCACAGACTGCTACCAGTCCACGGCCTGGGGCTGGGGGCCCCTGTGCTTGGCAAGAGCCTTTGAGGTCTATTTGCATACCACTCAAGAAAATCAATTTTACTACTTTGTGTGTCTTCTATTTTTTACGCCATCTGATCTCACACTTGACTCATAGAATTGGCTCTACAATGATTTTTGGAAAATTTTTTAAAAGCACAAAGTTTGATCACCACTGGACCTTGGACTCTGAATGCACTCCCATAAAAGGAGTAATAGGAAAGTTTGAGCCATGATATTGGAAATAACTTGGGAATAACACGTAGATTTCTGAGGTGATGATTTAAAGAAAATGACATCCCTTTGGAAAATTTCTGATGTTCACTTAAAACAAATCCAGCTCATTGCCATGCCCATTCGCAAATATATGCATCAAATCAGATCTACAAATACCCATACACACTCCACACATATATTCTACCTTAAGAGTAGTATTTATTGCTTCCCAGATGTTTTGGTAGAAGAGAAACCTACTTAAGAGATGAGGTACTGACCCAGGCAAGGGAAAGCAAAAGAGAAACCTCTTCCTAGAGCTATAATTCTAATCCTCAGAACACAAAGTACCATCTCATGTGGTCCAAGTAGATATATCCTAGTAAGATGCACTCCATAGATAGCCCAGGAGCATTTTAAAGATACCTTTAAAATACACATCATATATATGTAGTCAGTTCATAAATCCTACATACAGGCTCGGCCCCACTTTTTTTCCCTGAGTGATTCACTGATAGTCATCAATTTCTCCCTTCTGTGTATAATCAAGAGTTACACTTGAAGAATATGACATTAATTCAATATTAACGGTGATTTTCCCATACTATATACAAAAGAGAACAACCACAAAAATCTAAGCTAAACACCAGCTGCTCTAGCTTAGCCCTAAGACATAAAATTTTACCCTTGTATACAAGCTACATGGAAACAAGCTACTATTGTTTCATGCTAGCTGGGTGAGGTGGCTCACACCTGTCATCCAGCACTTTGAGAGGCCAAGGCAGAAGGATTGCTTGAGGCCAGGAGTTCAAAACCGGCTAAACATTGGGTTCTCATGACCATAAAGATGTCAGCAGTAGCTGGGTATGGTGGCTCACACCTATAATCACAGCACTTTGGGAGGCCAAGGTGGGTGGACCACTTGAGGCCAGGAGCTTGAGACCAGCCTAGGAAACGTGACAAAACTCTGTCTCTACAAAAAATTAAAACATAGCAAGACTCCAGCTCTGCAAAAAATATTTTTTAAAAAAATTAGCCGGGTGTAGTGGCACATGCCTCTAGTTCTATCCACCTGAGAGGCTGAGACAGGAGGATCCCTTGAGTCCAGGAGTTAGAGGCTGCAGTGAACTATAATCATGCCACTGCATTCCAGTCTGGGTGACAGAGCAAGACCCTGTCTCTAGAAAAATTTAGATTTAAAAATTAAATTAAAAGGTAAAAATAATATAGCATGCAGTCCGAAGCAAACAAAAGTTGAGAAAATAAAATACTAAATACTTTCATGCTAAGTCAACAAAGTACTCAGATAATCCCAAATCCACAGATCTAGACCCAGCACAGTCAAACTGAAAAGTGTCAGGACTGAGATCTGGTTTTACCCTTGCATACAAGCTAATAAGTTAGCTGGTTACTGTTTCATGGGTTCTGGCAGAAGGCAAGAGATTCCTGGGTCAGAGACAAAGGATGTTATTACTCATGGCACAGTAAGAAGCATGAGCATTAGTATGTGTATCAGTTCTTCTTGCCTCTAAATCCTAATGGAGCAGTGTTGTGGGCCCAGATGGATGCTGTGTACACAGTAGGTTTGCAGCACAGATGAGGGACACCAAGCTTAGTGAACACGTTGTTTTATAGTAAGCAGTAAGCAACCCTGTTTCCTATCCCGAATAAAGGCATTACCATATTTCTCAAATCTGCTCATAGTAAACACAATCCTAAGAAATGGGCAGGTAAAGAATGGTCAGAGCTTTGCATTGCTAGCATAGCTAGCGAAAACTACAGGGATGCTCAGAGGCCATGGTAGATTGCCTCTCACAACAATAGGTAGTCTCTTATTGTTAAGAGAGCTGGCTGTTTGCAGTAAGGACAAGCCTATAGCAGGTATAGTTATCCTGAGACATAACATGCCATCTGTCTACCTTTATGAAGAATCTAAACCCAGTAGAGCATTTGCATATATGTACTCTTTCTTTTCCCAGATGTATTTCTATAAACCATATTTGCAAATCAAGTCATATTTTAAGTAGAATATTCTAAGAGAGAATCCTGAAGGTGAATTCTTTTATAATGGAGATACTCATCCCCTAATTCATAATTCAAAATTTATACATTTGTAGGGTTATAAATATTGGGTTTTCTTAAAGCAATCTATACCCATACTAGTACAACCCTGCCATTTATAATGAGTTGCAGTAAATTATTAAAAGCAAATAATTCAAGTATGTCGGATTTGATCTCACCTGTAAAATACAGTCATTGACCAAATGGATCCCATTCTAACTTTAAAACTATTCCATTTTTCGAGAGAGATCCAAGATGGCCGACTAGCAACAGCTCAGGAATGTAGCTCCCAGTGAAAGCGCAGAGAACGAGTGGACGCCGCACTTTCCGACGAATTTTTGTTGCCCGCAGACCGGGAGATTCCGGGCAGAGGAGCCACACGGGTCGCCAGCGCGACTCGTTTGGCCGGCACGGCTGTTTTGCCGGCGCTCCAGCGCGGCGCTTCCCGGTGCGGAGTGTACGGGACGGACGGGCTCGGCTGGTCCCATCCCCACAAGGAAAACAGCAATTGGAAGCGCTGCAGA
>CAUYQU010076538.1:0-63154 GCA_963574635.1 Cheracebus regulus
ACCTTCAGAAGGAAAGGAGAATGTTTTGTGGACCACTTTGGTTTTCTTTTTTGCATGTGGCAGTTTTAAGTTATTAGTTTTTAAAATCAGTACTTTTTAATGGAAACAACTTGACCAAAAATTTGTCACAGAATTTTGAGACCCATTAAAAATGTTTAATGAGAAAACAAAACAAATAAACAACAAAAAAAAAAAACAAAAAAAACTACAGAAAATGCAAAGAATAGACATTGCTTTTCAATCATTCTGCCAAAGTAACCACTATTTATTTAATATGATGGCATGTTTCTCTTTCTATATTTTTGTAATTATATACATTTATATAGAAAGACCCAAAAAAAAAAAGAATATTTTTGCTCTACCATTTCAGATAGAGATCTTACAGACCAGATGTTTAGTTCAACCTCTTAGCACAGTTGTGGAAGCTCTTTCTTATGACTCTGTTGGATATCCAAGGGCTCTTTTGGTTTCATATTGATCCTACAGGATGGTGAAAAGAGATATCATTATGGAGTAGAACGGACAGGAGTTGATGGATGGTGGAGTGGATAGGGGAATGCAAGAAATAGGAATCTGAGAAAACATCTAGATTTGTACCTAGACCAGGATAAGGAAGCCAGAAGAACATGTATATGGGGGGTTGTAAATTAAGAAATCTGCTTGGGATTTATTAACCTTGAGATTACTGTTGGATATCCAAGTGGAGATATCAAGCAGGCAGCTAGTGAATATTGGTTTCAAGAAAGAGATATGTATGGGAGCATAATTTGGGGAGTCATTAGCATGGAGATAATATTAAATCCATGGGACTATATGAGATCACTAGAAATAATGAATACTCATTACATGGCAATTCAAAGTTGGATAAAACATAAGGAATTAGCAAATAAGACTGACAAGAAGTCAATTAAGTAAGAGGCAAATTTAAGATGGTAGATACTAGAGAAGATCTCTAAATGAAAGAAAGTATAAATTGTGGTATAAATTTCTTGAATATGGGGAGTGGGAATTCGTGCCTGGAACAAGGGAAGGAGGATTGGTTCTAGCCAGGAGGAAAGACAGAACTCTAATTGCCAGAAGAGAAGAAGAGTCAGTACAAGTATGATAGAGTTGTAGATTTGTTGGCAAGAAATTCTGCCTTAATTTCTATTTTCTCTGTGAAATAGAAGGCAAAATTAGATACTTATTGGAAGGGAAGTTTGGAAGAATGATTGTTGGAGTTTTGATGACAGTGGAGAATGATTATGCCAATACTTCTCCACTATGCCAGACAGAAGATTATGCTAATTAATATTCCAATTAGCAACACAAGAATGTCTGTGACACTCACCCTTACTATTGCTGGGTATTATCATTTACAAATATAATTAAACCTTCCAGTGGAGTGAGAAAAAAATACATTTAAAAAATACCATATTTCTTTGATTACTAGTAACAGAAAACATTTTTATGAGTTTATTTATCACATAAATATGTTAATCTCTTTCAATTGTCTTTCAAGCCCTTTACCCATTATTCTATGGAGTGTTCAAATTTTTCTTTTTGATTTACATGTGCTAAAATCTGCATTAAAGATATGAACTCTGTTATCTATGTTTCAAATATTGTCACACTTTGTTTTTCTGTTTTAACTTGGTTCAAGGTGCGTTTTTGGGCATGCAAATATCTTAAATTTTTGTATATTTTAAGGTCATTGATCATTTCCTTTCAGGGAGTTATCTCTAATTGTATGCTTAGACAAGGCACTCCCTTACTGACTACAGATATATATTCATCTGTATTTTTCTTAAATTCTTTCATGGCTTTGTTTTTATGAATAAATATTAAAATTACCCTAGGTTCATTTGAAGATAAAATATGAGGTATTGTTTAACTTTTTTTTTGTCATCAATTGTCAAATAGCTGTCTCAATATGACTCATTGAATAATCCATTTCCCCCCAACTGACTTAAAGTAATAAAAGCTAATATTTACTGAGTATTTGTTGTGTGGCAGGCTTTGTGCAAGTACTGTACAGACCTTGTCTCATTTATCTTCAGAAAAACCCATGAGGTTGTATTGTTATTATTACCCCTGTTATAGATATGAAGAGAGGTTGCAGCTCAGGGTCTCCAAGATCACCTTCATGTTGAATGATATGCTAGAAAAGCCAACAGGCATTTTAAAAGCTATTATCCTCATGTTGATAGTTTATTCCAGCAAAAATGATAGAGATTAAAATTGGCCAAGGAAAGGGACACATAGGGCAGAATCCAGAAGGCACCAGGTTCAAGCTTTCAGCTCTCCTCTTGCAGTGGAGTCATGTGGACAGTGTTTATTTTTCCTAGCAATGATGTGTGGTAATATGCATGGTGCATTGCCAACCAGAGATGCTCACTTGAGCCTTGGTGTCCAGTGTTTTTATTGGAGGGCAGTCGTATAGATATAGCTGACTGCCCACATGGGTGACCTTAGTTCTAGCCCTCTCAGAGGTCAAGCTGATAGCACATAGCCCAAGCTCGCCACCACAAATCACCCTGAGACATGGACCAAGACCTCTAGGTAAGCAAAGACACTCTTAATAGGCAGAAAATCTCAGAGATTAACTCCTAGGAGCTGGGCAAGGACTACACCTTTTTGGGGCAATCTCAATTCTTTAATCCATGGAGATCTAGAAAACAGATGGATATTCCTCAGTGTTATGCAGCCAACATATAGAGGCAGCATTGTAAATCCCACTGGGATTTATAATTCTCATAACAGATTTAGCTAAACTATTGCTGGAGAGGAAAGAGGTGAGAACTATTTCACCTTTGGTAGGTGAAATAAATAATTAGGCATATAATTAGATGTCTGGGGGTTGGACTATCTTTAAAAAAATCATATTGCTACTTCATCATCATATACCTGTACCACCAGTGTTTTATTATTTGCTAAATGTTTGTAAATAATTACCTATCTCTCTAGATTTAATATTATGCTCATTGTTATTGGTGTCTATTCTTATGCCATTTCATACTTCCATAATGATTGTAACTTTACTGTATGGTATAAAATCTGATAGAGTGAGTCAACTGCTAGCCTTCTTTTTTTCCTTAAGTTTTCTCACCTACTGTCATTCACTATCTTCCAGCACTTCAGTATCATTTTGTTTAATTCCAAATAATTTCTTTGGAATTTTATTCTAATTGCACACTACTAGTTAGTTGATCTCTGGAGGAGAATTTAGAGATTTCTATTACTGAATCTTCTAATCCAGGAACATAATCTTTCATTTATTTAAAACATTTTTAAAAATTTCCACAAGGTTTTATAGTTTCTAGTGCATTTTTAATTAACTTCATTCCTTCATAATTCCTTTTTCTGTGGATATTTTGAACTATACTGGGAGTATGACTATTAGTTGATGTCTAGAATGCATTCTCCCCTCTTTCTTAACAGAAGTCTTGATTTTTTTTAACTGGACACATGACCATTTGGGTAAAGACATTTCTTACCCTGCTTTGACATTCAGTGTGGCCATATGATTACACTTTGGCCAATAGACATGAACAGAAATGCCCTATGTCACTTTTGGGCAGCGAATCTTAAGCTATGCTGTCTGGAATGCAGTGATTGTGAGATTCAGGAGCCAACCTAACCAGGCTCCCTACGAATGGCAGAGGAGAAAACCAGAAGAAGCTAGCTCCCTAAGGAATTTGTGTTCTTGTCATCCACCTCCACACTCTTTAATTGAGAGCATAATCTTTGCATGTGTGAGCCACTTCCTATTACAGTTGTCTTATCATATGCAGCCATACACAAACCTAACAGCTACAGCATTTTTTCTTTCTTCTGTTCAGGTCTTTAAGGTAATTTTGCTGAATTATATGTATTGAACAATAATGCTGCATGCAAAGAAAATAATTTTTCTCTTTTCTTTTGCAATGTTTATACTTCATTAGCTAGAAATTTCAGAACAGTGCTACATAAGGATGACAAAAGCAACATTTTTCTCTTATTCTTGACTGTAATGGGAATGCTGTTACAGTTTTACTATTAAGTATGGTTTCGCCTGTGGCGATTTTTCAAATTTAAAATCGGGATAATGACATTTGTTTTACTTTGTAAAATTGTTATAAGGATCAAATGCACTAATAAATATAAAAATCCCATGCAACTGTAAAAAGCTATACCACATTTGTCTGGCATATAGTATACACTCAACAAATGTTTTCAGTATTATTATTATTGTTGTTAATAATTGATAACCTCCTGCATTTAATGGCATAAGAATCAGAACTGTGTGTTCTATAAAATATCTCCTTGGTGCCACTAGTCAGAAATAAGTGGGTCTAATGGGTAATTGAGTAACTTTTTATGTCTTAGTATTTAGGCCAGAAGTTAGAAAAGTAACATGCTTTTCATTACAAAGAGAAGGGATATATACAGATTGAAATTTTGGGAAGAAATGATCATTTGAAAGTAGAGGTAGTTCCCATGAAATGAGATATGCAGAAACATACATATAATTTAGTCATCAGAAGCCCTCCCTCCACATTCTTCTCCTCTTTCTCCTTTGACAACTGCCTTAAAAACATGTGCCTCATGGATTTATATGAGTCATTTCTTTTGTCCACACTTCCTGTCTGTTCTTGGAGCAATATATATGTTTATTGTGTTCTGTGGAAGACAGACACAAATTTTATCAAAAAATATTTTGCTGTAATTTAAAAAAGTGCTCTTTTTTCCAGATGTTCCATAGTAGAGTTGCTTATTCTAAAATTAGTCCATTTTACTCCTTGCAATCAGTTCCAGAAGAAATCTGTGGAGAAATAAATTGAATCTGTTGACTTTAATACATTTTGGATGTTATCCATTGATCTCTCACTTCTGAAACAGCTGAAATGTATGATCTGTAGCTTGACATATTATACATGAAATATTATTTAAATTTATTAACTTCACATATTGTTTTACTTTGCTTTTATTTTTTGTTACATGGATATATATATGCTATGGCAGTTTGATATACCTATTAACCCATCATCTAGGTTTTCAGCCCTGCATGCATCAGGTATTTGTCCTAATGCTCTCCCTCCCCTTCCCTCCCAGCCCCTGACATGCCCTGCTGTGTGTTGTTCCCCTTCTGTGTCCATGTGTTCTCATTGTTCAACTCCCACTTATGAGGGAGAACATGGAGTGGTTTTCTGTTCCTGTGTTAGTTTGCTGAGGATGATGGCTTCCAGTTTCATCCATGTCCCTGCAAAGGACATAAACTCATTCTTTTTTTATGGATGCATAATATTACATGGTGTATATGTGCCACATTTTCTTTATCCAGTCTATCATTGATGGACATGTGGGTTGATTCCATGTTTTTGCTATTCTAAACAGTGCTGCAATAAACATAGATTTGCATGTGTCTTTATAGTAGAATAATTTATAGTCCTTTGAGTATATACCCAGTAATGGGATTGCTGGGTCAAATGATATTTCTGTTCTAGATCCTTGAGGAATCACCACACTGTCTTCCACAATGGTTGAACTAATTTACACTCCCAGCAACAGTGTAAAAGTGTTCCTATATCTCCACAGCCACACCAGCCTCTATCGTTTCTTGACTTTTTAATGATCACCATTCTAACTGGCATGAGATGGTATCTCAGTGTGGTTTGGATTTGTATTTCTCTAATGACCAGTGATGATGAACTTTTTTTCATATGTTTGTTGGCCACATAAATGTCTTCTTTTGAGAAGTGTCTGTTCATATACTTTGCCCACTTTTTGATGGGGTTATATATTTTTTCTTGTAAATTTATGTTCCTTATAGATTCTGGATATTAGACCTTTGTCAGATGGGTAGATTGCAAAAATATTCTCCCATTCTGTAGGTTACCTGTTCACTCTGATGATAGTTTCTTTTGCTGTGCAGGAGCTCTTTTGTTTAATTATATCTCATTTGTCAATTTTGGCTTTTGTTGCAATTGCTTTTGGTGATTTCATCATGAAGTCTTTGCCCATGCCTATGTCCTCAATGGTATTGCCTATATTTTCTTCTAGGGATTTTATGGTTTTGGGTTCTATATTTAATTCTTTCCTCCATCTTGAGTTAATTTTTGTATAATGTCTAAGGAAGGGGTCCAGTTTCAGTGTTCAGTACTAGCAAGTTTTCTCAGCACCATTCATTAAGTAGGGAATCCTTTCCTCATTGCTTTGTTTTTTTGTCAGGTTTGATCTTGTTGAAGATCAGATTTTGTCTGATCTTGTTGAAGATAAGATGGTTGTAGATGTGTGGCGTTATTTCTGAGGTCTCTGTTCTGTTCCATTGGTCTGTATATCTGTTTTGGTACCAGTACTATGCTGTTTTGGTTACCATAGCCTTGTAGTATAGTTTGAAGTCAGGTGGTGTGACGCCTCCAGCTTGGTTCTTTTTGCTTAGGATTGTCTTGGCTATATGGGTTCTTTTTTGGTTTCATATGAAATTTAAAGTAGTTTTTTCTAATTCTGTGAAGAAAGTCAATAATAGCTTGATGGGAATAGTTTGTATTTCTGTGGGGTCAATGGTGATATCTCTTTTATCATTTTTTATTGTGCCTTTTTGATTCTTCTCTCTTTTCTTCTTTATTAGTCTAGCTAGTGGTCTATTTTGTTATTTTTTTCAAAAAACCAGCTCCTGGATTTATTGATTTTTTGAAGGGTTTTGTGTGTCTCTGTCTTCTTCAGTTCTGCTATGATCTTCATTATTTCTTGTGTTCTGCTGGCTTTTAGATTTTTTTGCTCTTGCTTCTCTAGTTCTTTTATTTGATGTTAGGGTGTTGATTTGATATCTTTCCAGCCTTCTAATGTGGGCATTTAGTGCTATAAATATCCCTCTTAATACTGCTTTAGTTATGTCTTAGAGATTCTGGCACATTGTCTTTTTGTTCTCATTGGATTCAAAGAATTTCTTAATTTCTGCCTTAATTTCATTGTTTACCCGGAGTCATTCAGGGGCAAGTTGTTCACTTTCCATGTACTTGTGTGGTTTTGAGTGAGTTTCTTAATCCTGAGTTCTAATTTGATTGCACTGTGATTGTTTGCTATGACTTCCATTCTTTTGCAATTGCTGAGGAGTGTTTTACTTCCAATTATGTGGTCCATTTTAGAGTAAGTGCCATGTGGCACCGAGAGAAATGTATATTCTGTTCATTTGGGATGGAGAGTTCTGTGGATGTCTATTAGGTCCACTTGATCCAGAGTTGAATTCAAGTACTGAATATCCTTGTTAATTTTCTGTCTTCTTGATCTGTCTAATATTGACTTGGGGTGTTAAAGTCTCCCACTATTATTGTGTGGGAGTCTAATTCTCTTTGTAGGTCTCTGAGAACTTGCTTTATGAATCTTAGTGCTCCTGTATTGGGTGCATATATATTTAAGATAGCTCTTCTTGTTGCGTTGATCTCTTCACCATCATGTAATGCCCTTCTTTGTCTTTTTTGATCTTTGTTGGTTTAAAGCCTGTTTTATCAGAGACTAGGATTGCAACCCCTACTTTTTTTGTTTGTTTGTTTTCCATTTGCTTGGTAAATCTTTCTCCATTCTTTTATTTTGAGCCTATGTGTGTCTTTGCATGTGACCTGGGTCTCCTGAATATAGCACATTGATGTGTTTTGACTCTTTATCCAATCTGCCAGTCTATGTCTTTTAATTGTGGCATTTAACCTATTTACATTTAAGGTTATTTTGTTATGTGTGAATTTGATCCTGTCATCATGATGCTAGCAGGTAATTTTGCACACCAGTTGATGCAGTTTCTTCATAGTGTCATTGTTCTTTATATTTTGGTATGTTTTTGCAGTGGCTGGTATCAGTTTTTCTTTTCCACATTTAGTGCTTCCTTCAGGAACCCTTGCAAGGTAAGTTGGTAGTGATGAAATTCCTTAGTATTTCTTGTCCAGAAAGGATTTTATTTCTCCTTTGCTTATGAATCTTAGTTTGGCTGGACATGATATTCTGGGTTGAAAATTCTTTTCTTTAAGAATGTTGAATATGGGCCTCCACTGTCTTCTGGCTTGTAGTGTTTCTGCTGAAAAATATGCTGTTAGTCTGATGGGCTTCCCTTTGAAGGTGAACAGAACTTTCTGGCTGCCCTTAACATTTTTTTCTTCATTTTGACCTTGGATAATCTGATGATTATGTGTCTTGGGGTTGATCTTTTTGTGGAGTATCTTGGTGTTCCCTGTATTTCCTGAATTTGCATATTGGTCTGTAAGGCTAGGTTGGAGAAGTTCTGGATAATATCCTGAAGTGTGTTTTCCAACTTGGTTTCATTCCCTCTGTCTCCTTCAGGTACTCCAATCAATCATAAGTTCAGTCTTTTATGTAGTTTTACATTTCTTAGAGGATTTGTTTGTTCCTTTTCATTCTTTTTTCTCTAATCTTGTCTGTAGGCCTTATTTCAGCAAGGTGGTCTTTAAACTCTGATATCCTTTCTTCCCCTTGGTCAATTCAGCTATTGATATTTGTGTATGCTTTATGAAGTCCTTGTACTGTGTTTTTCAGCTCCATCAGATCATTTATGATCCTCTCTAAACTGGTTATTCTAGTTAGCAGCTCCTGTAAACTTTTATCAAGGTTCTTAGCTTCCTTTCATTGGTTTAGAACATGCTCCTTTAGCTCAGTGGAGTTTGTTATTACTAATCTTCTGAAGCCTACCTCTATCAATTTGTCCATCTCATCCTCTGTCCAGTTGTGCATCTTTCCTGGAGAGGCATTGCGATCATTTGGAGGAGAAAAGGCATTCTGGATTTTGGAATTTTCAGTGTTTTTATGCTGGTTTTTCCTCATCTTCGCGGATTTATCTACCTTTGATTTTGAGACTGTTCACCTTTGGATAGGGTTTTTGTGGGGGGTCCTTTTTTGTTGATGTTGTTGTTGTTTTCTGTTTGTTAGTTTTT
The DNA here is from genome assembly GCA_963574635.1 of Cheracebus regulus. Classification (NCBI taxonomy): domain Eukaryota; kingdom Metazoa; phylum Chordata; class Mammalia; order Primates; family Pitheciidae; genus Cheracebus; species Cheracebus regulus. The sequence continues at coordinate 8,898 of CAUYQU010076538.1, forward strand.
CCTCTAACAATGAGGCCCCTCTTCTGCAGGTCTGCTGCAGTTTGCTGAAGGTCCACTCTAAGCCGTTTGCCTGGATATCACCAGTGGAGACTGCAGAACAGCAAGAACAGCTGCCTGCTCCTTTGGAAGCTTCGTCCCGGAGTGGCATCCGCCTGATTTCAGCCAGAGCTCTCCTCTCTAAGGTATCTGTTGACCGCTGTTGGGAAGTCTCTCCCAGTCAGGAGGCATGGAGTCAGAGACCCACTTCAGGAGTCAGTCTGTCCCTTAGCAGAGCTGGTGTGTTGTACTGGGAGAATCCCCCTTGTTAGGATAAGCCACTCTCTTCAGAGCCAGGAGGCAGGAACAATTAAATCCACTGAAGTTGTGACCACAGACACCTCTCCCCACAGGTTCTCTGTCCAGGGGGATGAGAGTTTTGTCTGTAAGCCCTTGGCTGGAGTTGCTGGATTTCCTGCAGAGATACCCTTGCCAGAGAGGGGGAATCTGGAGGAATAGTCTGGCCACAGCTACTTTGCTGAGCTGTGGTGAATTCTGTCCAGTCCAAACCTCCCAGTCTCCTTAGCACTGTCAGGAGAAAACCTCCTACTATGCTACAGTAATGGTAGTCATCCCTGCCCCCATCAAACTCATCATCCCAGGCATATTCTAGACTGCTGTGCTGGCAGTGAGAATTTCAAGCCAGTGTTTCTTAGCTTGCTGAGCTTGGTGAGAGTGGAACCTGCTGAGTGAGACTGCTTGTCTCCCTGGCTTCAGCCCCCTTTCCACAGGAGCGGATGGTTCTCCTGTCTCACTGGAGTTCCGGGTGCTACTGGAGTATGAAAAAACTCCTGCAGCTCGGTGCCTGCCCTAACAGCTACCCAGTTCTGTGCTTGAAACCCAGGGCCCTGGTGGTATATGCTCATGAGGTAATCTCCTGATCCGCAGATTGCAAAAATCCATGTGAAAAGCGTAGCACCCTGGGCAGGTAGCACAGTCCCTCACCACTTCCCTTGGCTGGGGGAGGGAGATCCTCCAGCTCTGTGCACTTTCCAGGTAAAGTGATGCCCTACCCTGCTTCTGCTTGCTGTCTGTGGGTTTCACCAACTGCTTAACCAGTCCCAGTGAGGTGAACTGGGTACCTCAGTTGGAACTGCAGAAATCACCCACCTGTGTTGGTCTCACTGGGAGCTGCAGATTGGAGCTGTTTCTATTTAGCCACCTTGGCCCCTCTCCTGTTTTGATTTTCTTAATGAGAAAAATACCTTAATTTCATGTATTTCATATACAAGCACTCTATTATATATGCAAAAGTGGAAATTAGAAATAATCTGGAAAATTAGAACAAATCAATCATCAATTAAATCCCCATAAGCTTTGCTTTATGTTCACTATGTGAAGTCTTCTCTTTTCTATTTTTAAAATATTTTCCTCAAGAAAGTTCCACAAATAATTACCCGAAAACAATTGGTTTGTCATGAGATTCATCAAACTTCAATATTGACTGAAAAGCTATTAAGCACAGTGTACTGTGAGGTTATGATCGTCATAATATAATAACCTGTATAGCCTTTTATAAACATCCTTATTTTATGTAATTTGATCATCATAACAATCATTTGACATAAGAAAAGAAATGTCACATCTGGGGAAACTGAGGCACAATGAACAAGAGTAAGGTATCATTTTATACGTCACACACAAAGTAAACCTTACAACTTCTACTTGAACCCAGAATTTCTGACATAAATTTTGAATAGTTTCCTCTAATCGTCACTGCTCTGTATCATTTGATTTTAAGCCTACTCAGTGAAAAATATTTAGTAACTAACACTTAGTAAATGCTAATTGTATATTGGATACTGTTCTAAGTGCACTAGCTATATTAGTTTGTTCAATCCTCATTATCTTCCTTGATGGTAAGTGCTGACATCAGTCTCATTTGAGTGAACTGAGGTCCAGCGAGGTGGAGTAATTTGCCCAGGGTTAATATAGCTTAATATCTAGTGGAGCTAGGATTGAACCCAAGCATGTAACTAGAAAACCGCTTCTTTTAAACCATTAGGTCCTGTGCCTCTTTTTTAGCAATGTGCTCATTCCCTCCTAGTTCATGTTAATTTTGCCTGGTTCGCCCACTTCTTGCAGCAGGTAAAACATTCGTTAGAAACAAAACTCTGAGTTCAACTGTCTCAGATCTAGAGAAACCTGGAAAGTGGTCCGTCTCCTCTAGGCTTTAAATTCTGAAAAGAGACTACATACTGACTTTCTGGAGAGGTAATAAGTTTGCACGTGCAAATGTAGATGTTTGCAAAACTGCTTGCTTCTTCCAGTCAATCTGTTCTTTGCTGCTGTGTTAATGGAAATAAATGGCTGGGACTGAATTTTATACTCCACTTGTGCACAGAAGCAATGTGTGGATTCAGCCCATATCCAACTATTCTTGGGCTTACTTTTATTGCTTTCCTTGAAAATGCCTCCAGTGTTTTGCAATTATTATACCTCATGATATCCAGAACTGACCAGAGCTTCATAGGTGAAATTCTGTTCAGTATCAGGAATCCTCTGAGATTATAGCAAAATTACATTAGTTTTTTTTTTCTTCTTTCATCCTTCTGTTTCTGTATTGTAGTGCAAGCCCATATATCATCAGTTATCCTTCTTTTCTCCAGGTCTTTTTTGTCATTACTGCCTTCTAGGAGTTTTGGATTATTTTACCTAAGATATGTTGTTTGCTTTGTTTGTAGCAGAACATTATTTTCTTATTTCCTTCCTCTTTTCTCATGACCACTCCCAAATTTATAATTACTTTTAAGTATGTGTTTTAATTGCCTTTTTGCACATCATAAAGAAATGTAACTGAAAACATTAACTATATTTGACTTATTGGGATAGCTATATTCTTAATTTGATTTTGGTCAGAATTCAGTATTTTTTTTTTCTTCTGAACAGTTTGAATCATTCACTGAGTACCTTTTTTTAACTAGAAATCTATTATGTATATGGCATGGTACCATGAGAAACAAACATGAATGGTGGTCTCTCTTATTTACTCTTATTTACTACATATATGACTAATCCTCAGCTTCTTCAAATGCAAAATGATGTTGAACCTATTTTACAGCATTATTGTAAGCACTAAATTAATTTGTGAAATTTCTGGCATATATGAAGCTTGAAAAAAATATTTGCTTCCATTTGAATGTCAGCTGTGTGACAGACACTTTATGTGCAGAATTAATCTTTACAATAACAAATAAGGTGAATGTATCTCTGCTTTTACAGATAATATGCCTGAGGCTAATTAACTACCTTGCCTATTCATTAATTGTGAATAGTTAGGCCAAGATTTGAACCTCTGTCTGCCTGATTGTAAAGCATTTTCTTATATACAGGTTCACTGTGCTGAACAAACTCACCATTTGATGAGTGGCATTAAAAATCTGTTTCATAACATAGGAAAGGATATGTGCCATAGTATGTCATACTTGGGCAAGAGAAAAATGAGATTATTTAGTTAGTGGGGCCTAATCTAAATTTACTCAGCAGTCAAAGAGTAGTCATGTGAAATTTTTGAGGGCTGAGTAAAATGAGTATAGCAATACTTTAGTGAGGTTAACCATGGAAAAGTATATGGACTAAAGGCAGGGAGAGACTGGAGACAAGGAACTTTGTTGGGATGCCATTTCAATAGTACGATTCATAGGTAAGCAGTGATCTGGATTAGGGTACTGGTATTAAAAATAAATGAAGAATGCTAAGTAAAATATAAATACATCATGTAGGGAGAGTTCTCTGAATTTTACGAAGGTCTATAGGAAGAAAAAGAAATCAGAAAAGTTTGGTAACTGCTTGGGTATGTGGTGGTTCTATTATAGGTTCCCTCAGGAATGAAGTGGGAGCATTTGGTTTTAGACATGTTGAATTTGGAAACATGGTGAGTTTTACAATCAAATGTAGGTGTGTGGCAGTCCTTTGGGGCTGTAGAACCAGAACTCATGAGAGACATCAGGTTTAGTGGTGAGGACTCCAGCTGTGAGACTGGATGAGATTTCATAAATTACAGAAAAGAAAAGAAAAAGAAAAAGGAAAAACAAGCTACGTTTTATAATAATACAGCTATAAAAAGTGGTAGTTCAAAAAGATCCTTGGTGAGTGTGTACTATGTATCTCATATTGTGTGAGATACTTTTACATATATTATCTCAAACTTCAAAGGAACCCTGAGAAACAGGCACCATTATTCTAGATAAAGAGAGAACTCAAGGAGAAATGTTAGATTATCTGCAAAATAATCATTTATTCATAAAAAATGCATATCGAGTGCTTCCTGGGCTCCAATTTCTGTGCTAGACACTGGGAATACAATGGGGAATAAACAGACATGTTTTTTTGCCCTCTTAGAACTGCATCTATATTTAATCTGGGTATAATTTTTATATAACTGCTGAAATCAATTCAACAAACATGTTAGAGATTCAAGAAAGAATAAAATACTAGTCTTTCAAGAGCTGCAGTGGAGAGAGGAACAGTAATTAGACTCAGAACATTTTAGCAGTCCATGCTTAAATGAACTAGTAACAATCATTTTGATACTTTATAAAATTACTGCATGTAGTTACTGCAGTTTTATCTTAATACCAGACAACTTCAGCCTAATTATTTAGCTCATGAAGATATTTAGGAAAACTTGGCATGATTTGCCATATTTAAAGGAAGCTATTATTGATTTAGTTAAAATCTTAAAAGATTGTAACACAACACCATGTTAGTAAGGATTTGGATCTACTCATACATTGTTGGTGCTAGTGTAAAATGTTACTATCACTTTGGAAAAATTCCTGGCAGCTCTTTTATTTTTAAATTAAACTTGTATTTACTTATGACCCAGCAATTTTACTCCTGGAAATTTACCCAGAAAAAATGAAAGCAAATATCCAAAAAAAGACTCATATTAGATTGTGAAAAGAATTGTTTTTACTAAATTTTGAGTAGATGTAGTAAAATATTTATAAAATATATGTAGGCCATCCACAAGAATGGTTAAATGAAAAGACTGATAATATCAAGTATAGTGAGGATATCAAGCACTTAGAGCTCATACGTTGGCAGTAGGAGCACAAGTTGGTACAGCTTTTTGGAAAAGTATGTCCCAGGATCTCTAAAGCTGAACACATCTTTACCCTATGAACCAGCAATTCCATGCCAGAGTTTATTCCTCTCAGAAATACCTACTTATGTGTGGACAAGAATATCCATAGCAGCACTATTCATAAGAGCCCAACACTGGGAAGAATGCAAATGTTTATCAATTAAGGGGATAAATATATAAAATGTAGTATTCTTATGACTGATTATTCAGACATGAGAGATACAGTTGAATCTCACAGATATAATGCCATGTAAAAGAAACCAGGCACCATGGAGTACATAATATAGGAATCCATTCAGATGGAGTTCAACAAAAGATAAAATGAATTCTATGTTGTGACTGGGTGCAGTGGTTCATGCCTGTAACCCAGCACTTAGGAGGCCACGGTTGAGAGATCATTTGAGGTCAAGAGTTCAAGACTGGTCTGGCCAACATGACGAAACCTAGTCTCTACTAAAAATACAAAAATTAGCCGGTTGTGGTGGTGGGAGCCTGTAATCCCAGCTACTAAGGAAGCTGAGGCACAAGAATAGCTTGAACTAGGAGGTGAAGGTTGGGCAGTAATAACTGGAAGGGGGCACAGGGAGCTTTGAGCTCTTGTAAATTTCTGTATCCTGATTAGGGTGCTGATAACATAGATATGTTCACTTAGTGATAATTCATCAGGATGAACACATCATTTTTGCACTTTTTACATGAATGTTATAGTTGAATGTTCATTACAAAAATAGGTGGAAGGGCTTAAAGAACACCAGTACAACATACTCACATGGACCCATCACTCATTGTAAAAAGAGTTTCATTGTCTTTGATGCCCTTTCTGCTCATTTTCCCTCTTTTTACCTTCCTTTCCCCCTCAGCTAACACTACCTTTTTTGAATTGGCATTTATTAGTCCCTCTTTCTTAATAGAATTATGTTATACATACAGTATTTTAAAATAACATATTTAAAATAACATATTTAAATATATCTCTTTCTTCACTTTTTTTTGACATTGTATCTCTTATTTGATTCAGATATTAAATAGGTATTTACTTATTTTATGCCTAATGCTCTTCACTGAGCTGAGAAGATAAGAAAGCAGTAGAAAACTGAACTTCACTGTCTACATACCTTAATTTACTGGGAGCAATAAAGCATACATCTGTAACATGGTTCAGAAACAACCATTTTTATTTTCTCATCTGCAAAAAAGAAGGAATTAAACTATATGGTCTCCAAAAATTTTGCCAGTCTAAAATTTGAGTATACATTTAAGGGTAAACATTTTTTGATAAAAAACGAATTATTTAAGTATATGATGTATCTGATGAACCCTTCAGAGATGTTCTTATGGAAGAAATAATTTGTAAAACTCATTCATAAAGAAACTTAGTACTTTGTAACAGGGATAAAAATTATTCACGTAAGAGTATATTGATCCAGTTAAGCAGAATTATAAAAGAGATTTATAACAAAAAGAATGACCTATTAGGTATCTCTATCAGGGGAAAGGCAGACACATTTTAAATAGAGACGATGGGGAAATAGTTAAGAGTTATGGGCTACATTTAGAAAATGTTTTGTGTTAAAAATTGGGAGTAAAGGAGAGGGTATTATGGAAAGTAATAGAAATAGAGCAGATTTTATAATGTTTTCTAAAGCATTGAATATCTCTTGATCTTACTTCTGCCATCCTGCCCCTTGGTGATAGGTAGTAAGAAATGGAATCACTTTCATTTGCAATTACTCTCTTGTTTGAAAGTTACGAACAGCTTGGGCTGAGCGAGGCTTCAGATGTAGATGGACTGCATTTTTACAGTCAAAAGATGAGGACATTCTAAAAGGTGAGAGCAATTTGTAAAAGGAGGAGAGAGTCACAGGTTATGCTAATCAGAAAATAATTACACTTTTCTAGAAAAAGTTGTAATTTATATCAGAAACATTTGGGCAATGAAGTTATTTAGGTACATTGATTGCAGACTGATGAACTAAGATGATTAGGTTTAGAAGCTCACTTTTAATATACTCAAGAACTCTGATAGCTTCCCTTACATTTATCACTATAAGCTTACAATATTATGAATATTTTACTTTATCCTTTGGATCTATTCTAAATTTTGCAGCAGCATGTGGGATGCACAGTGAGATGGAGAGCCTCAAGCATGCAGAAAGCAATTATAAAAATTTATTTCCGAAAGCCTGACGTTTGCACTAGCATGTTGACAGTATGAATATAAAGTGAAGATGCAGGTGAAAATTGCCAAGGAAGAATCATGAGACCAGATGATGAAATAAAGAATTAAGGAAACGAGTCAATGACAGCTTCCAAGTTTTGAGCGTGGGAAGACTGGGACAGTTGGGTGTTATTAACTTCCTGAGGATGTCATATTTGAACTGAGATTTGAGTTATGAAAAGACATGGTTAGATGAAAGGAGTGTGAGAGGTAGAGGAGCTAGGTTGGTTCATTATATACAAACATCATATTATGAGTTTGGTGGGATAGGCAGAAGCAAGACTATGTAGAATTTTATAGACCATGGTCTATTAGGGTTCTCTAGAGGACCAGGACTAATAGAATAGATGTATATATGAAGGGAGTTTATTAAGGAATATTGACTCATACAAGCACAAGGTGAAGTTCCATAATAGGTCATCTGCAAGAAAGCCAGTCCAAGTCCCAAAACCTTGAAAGTACGGCAGTCGACAGTGCAGCCTTCTGTCTATGGCTGAAGGCCCAAGAGTCCTTGGCAAACCATTGTTATAGGTCCAAGATTCCAACAGAAGAACTTGGAGTCTGATGTTCAAGGGCAGGAAGCATCCAGGATGGGAGAAAGATGAGGGCATCTTTCTCACAGTCCTTCCACGTTCCTCTGCCTGCTTTATCCTAGCTGCACTGGCAGCTGATTAGATGGTGCCCACCCAGATTGAGGGTGATTCTGCCTCTCCCAGTCCACTGATTCAAACACCCTCACAGACGCAACCAGCAACGATACTTTGCATCCTTCACTCCAATCAACTTGGCACTCAATATTAACCATTGCGAGTGATAAGAATTTTGGTGTTTATCCTAGGGCACTGGGAATCCAATGAGGGATTTACACTGAGGGTTATCTGATTGCCATTAGGCAAGATTATTGTGGTTTCAATGTAGTCACTGGATTTTAGAGGTTGGGTGAAAGTTGGTAATATGGGGTGATAGGAAGGATATTACTCTGGTAGTCTTCCCTAGAGGTGATGATGGCTGGAACTGAAGCAGAGAGGGGTGGAAGAGATTGACAGTGGGCAATTATAGAATGAGCAAAGGAGAGGGCCTAATGATGACCCTTGAAGATCTAACACTTAAAGGCCGGGGAGATCAGAAAGAGCCTTCAAGAGTGACAGATAAATGGTCAGAGAGACAGGAAGACAACAGGCTGGTATGCCCTCAAAGGAGACGAGGAAGAAACAGTTGAGTGTGTTGTTATGGAGACAAATGAAGAGAGGCTAAATATGTTTCTGTATAGCCCCTTCATCTTGAGAGATGCTGCTAGACAATAAATTCTGGCCCAGGTACCACACCACAACTTGCCTCTGACACAGCACACCACGACTGGCCCTCTGCCATTGGACACTAGATGTTCTTTCCACTTGTAGAGTGGATTCAATCACTAACTCCAGATGCAAGTCCCTGGTGGTTGTATTTTACTGACAGAGGTTAGCTCATGTTCCTGTAACTTTGCCTCCTAGAGTCAGGGAAAGCAGGTAGCCGGCCTTTTTTGTTTCTGTGATTAGTGGCAGGGCACAACCTCTCACAAGACTCAACTGATGGCTTACTCTCAAATTTAGGAAGGGGAGGTCAGATGAAAGGGAGGGAAAAAAATTGGAAATATCTACTACATTAATCTTAAAAATCATTTTATCTCAGAAGCTTTCCTTGGTCCTGGTTTTCATCTTGGCAGTTGACCCTGGAGTTGATTGCCTCCTCTTGTTAACACTGGGTCTCATTTGCATCACCACTACTCCATTTATCCATTGAATATTTTACGTAGACTCCCACTGCCACCATGCATTGTGTGAGGAGTTGGGTATATGAAATAGAAAAGATGTAGTTCTTGTTCTGCAGACTCCTGGAGTCTGAAGCAGGAAGACCTACTGTGAATACAAAGGTTGAGTTCCAGGGTCACTCGCTTGTCTTGGACCCATTCAGGGCTCCAAAGGGGCCCTAGGAATGGGTTCATATGGTCATAGATTTAAAACTATTTTGCAAAAGTAAGCCAATTTCCTTGCATTTGGTTAAGAACTTTTGACATCTCATTCTGACTACTCTGAAAGTTCTCTTCCTGTTGGGTGGTGTTTAAATGGTTATGCACATTTTTGCATTTAGCTAAGGGGGAGTTGAGTTGGGATACAATCTGTTTGGGTTTAAAAGGATATAGTTACTTGGTTTGTAGGTACTTCCATAAATGGTTCAATTATAGAGAGCAAGGAAATCTGCTGAGAAGGGTCTGGTGAGGCCTTGGAAAATGCTCTGATCCCAGGATGGCTCTTACTCTCAAAAGGCAGAAAATTGGGAGCTTTTAAGGTGAATTTTTTTTTTTTTGAGATGGAGTCTCAATCTGTCACCCAGGCTGGAGTGCAATGGTATGATCTTGGCTCACTGCAACCTCCGCCTCCCAGGTTCCAGCAATTCTCCTGCCTCAGTCTCCCGAGTAGCTGAGATGACAGGCGTGTGCCACCACGCCTGGCTAATGTTTGTATTTTTAGTAAAGACGGGGTTTCACCATGTTGGCCAGGCTGGTCTTGAACTCCTGACCTTGTGATCCACCTGCCTCTCCCTCCCAAAGTGCTGGGATTACAGGAGTGAGCCACTGTGAAGTGAATTCTTTTATTACTAAAATACGATAGCTAACTGTCTTTTCCTTTCTCAGGAACCTCTCTTTGAAAGGCCGTATCTGCCTGAAAGTCATTTTCCCTGGATGCTATGCAGCAAAGATCGCCTCTGTTCCTGTCTCCCAAGTCTTGGTGCTAACTCTGCTCAGTGGGAGGTGCTGGCATCTGGTGGCTCTCCTCTCTTCCCCCTGCACTGCCACCTCCACAGTTTTAGAGGCTGTGGACTACTTCAGTAGAGAGTTTTGTCCTTTTTTTTCATTTCTTGTTCTTTGCTTGGTTAAGGTAAACTTGGATTGTCTTTGGAGGCAGTGGGTAATGGTATGATTTGAACTTGAAAGTGTTTCATGCCTTGCAACTTGAGTTTAATGACTTAAGGACACTTGAAAGAGAAACCAAAACACTGCATAGATTTTTAAAAACCTTTGTTCAAAATAATTTATAAAGGTCAAATACTCCATTTGAACTACATTTTGGAAAAATGTTTTGTAATGATTCAATAAACACTTCTTTCATCATCTTTAAATTTAAATTTTAGGGAGCTAAGAGGATATTCAGAGAAAGATAGAATATTTTTTAAAAATTGGCCAGGCACAGTGGCTCACATCTGTAATCCCAACATTTTGGGAGGCCGAAGTGGGTGGACTGCTGGAGCTTAGGAGTTTGAGACCACCCTGGACAATGTGGTGAAACCTTATCTCTACTGAAAAAAAAAAAAAAAAAAAATTAACCAGGTATGGTGGTGCACACCTGTACTCCTAGCTACTCCAGAGGCTGAGACACGAGAATTGCTTTAGCCTGGGAGGTAGAGGTTTCAGTGAGCTGAGATCACACCAGTGCACTCCAGCTTGGGCTACAGAGTGAGACTCTGTCTCAGAAAAAAAAAAAAGTATAATATTTAATCACATCCAAAGCAGTAATTGACGGTAATTAGGGGAAGAGATACATTTTGGGAAGAGATAATTAAATAGGATTTTATATTTTTGATAGTCCAATTAATGAAGAGGAATGAAGCATATGAAAACATTGGAAAAAGATTTAAATTTCTTGGCATTTTGACATAAATATTGACATAGCTGGAGACAAAATAAAACTTATGTACAGCTACAGTGAGACCATGAACTTCAAACTAGTTAAAAAGAGTCGACAATCTGGAGTATTTAAGATTATTATTATTATTGCATGTTTTTGCACAGCCAAACTCAAAAGAGCTTCACTTAAACAGTTTGACCCAATTTCACAACAATCCTAAAAATGTACATTACCAATAATGAATGATGAAGCTTAAAGAAACTTTTCTAAATTATTGTTGCTTATTAAATTTTTTTTAAAAATTTAATTGTGCTAGAAATTATATAACATAAAATTGATGATCTTAACTGTTTTTAAGTGTACAGTCCAGTAGTGTTAAGTCTATTCATATTATTGTGCAACTGATCCATATCATTTTAATTATAAAATAAAATTGAGAAAATATTGATTTTAGAATTTATGTTACAAAATAATTGTCATATGAAAGACAACTAAGGCTATTTGTATTGTTACAGGAAAGTTTTACCAAGTCCTAAGTGTAAGTGTGTGGAAGTTCCTCCCATGTCACCCTGTGCCTCACAGAGAGGCCTGGCCTCTTTGAAACTGTACTGGGTCTCTTGCAATGGAGGGAACAATGATCAGTTCTAAAGACTTTGTCATCCTGTCCCTAAGTGATCAGAACTTGTTGTCTAGGAATCTCCTGAATATAGAAGATACTTCTTTTGCTGCTTAGCTCTGAGAGTCCCACGGAATTTGTTTCTTGATTTATTAGGCGCTCCTTTGCCTTGGAAGCAAAATAACCGTCATTTTATTTTCAAAGCTGATCTTTCGTTTGTTCTTCAAGAGCTTCTAAACTTTGCAACGTATTTTAATAGCTTTACTCATCCAAAATACATACTTATTTTTGTAGCTAATTGTTCTCATAATTTTGTGCTTTTTCTAAGCCCCACTTCTCTCTGCATGAAGCCCAGGAGATTTTGATTGTCCCGTTCTATAGAGTCAGGCCTGTTTTATGCTTGTCCATTGAAGATCTGCAATGACCCTGCACTGTCTTTGGAGGTAGCTCTTTATTATTCAGGTCTTAGTATAAGAAGAAACTGTTTACTCCTAGTGACATAAAAAAGGTGTTGGATTCTTTGATCCTCACTTTTTCTTTTGTTTCTTTCTTTCCCACTTCCTTATTTTATAAGGTAAATAAACTGCAAGTGACTTTTCAAGGTCACATATAATTAATTTCAGAGGTAGGCCTAGCTGCCTTAACTTATTCTAATATTAGTTTGCTGTCTCTTATTCTAATATTAGTTTCACCATTTCTATCTATCCCTCCAATAAAATATTACAAACATATGGAAGTTTCTTTCTATAGAGCTTAGTACTTACCCCAACTCAAACTATTAAGACTATATTAAAATCCTCAGCCCCTTTACATAAAATACCCATTATCATAGAGAAACTCACCTTCGGTTTTAACGATCTCCTTACAACAATTCTAAAGAGGGCATGCAAGGCAAAAATCACATAAAGTTAAATTTACCAAATTATCCTTGAAAGTCCCTTAAATAGTCTATAACAAGTGAGAGGCTCAAGAGATACAGGAAAACTGAGCCAAGGTGGGGGTGAGAGCAGATTCACATTTCTCATCCCACACTCACTATGGGGCAAATGCTCCCTGACAACAGCAATGATGCCTATGGCACTCTTCAGATAGATACCCAGCTGTGATAGGTTTATATTCGAATTAACAGTATTTCTTTTTCTCCACTTAGTCTCTCCTGAATCAGACCATATTAAGGATAAAATTGGCATATGGTCCCAATTGAATCCTTAGGATTTTATGTAGCATCTAATTTGACGAATAGAAGTCTGTGTGGAAGAATAACTTGGCCAGGTTAACAAAGTTGAATTGCAATTATTTCTCCCAAATCCAAACAAAACTTCATTTTTTCTTTCCTTCTTGATCATTTGAATAACTGTGATCTTACAAACTGGTCTATGATTATTGGCATAACTGAATATCAACTCTAGCTGTTTGCCATCTGAGCCTAGGCATATCCCCATTAATTCTAAACTTAACAACCATCAATATGTGTTAAAGATGCATTTGGGCATTTGGCGGTATGTGTCGGCTATGAAAATTACTTTTGTGCTTAGATAGAAGTCATCATCATATAATAATAAAATGAATACTTTAAATGCTTATTTAAAATTTTTGTGTAATGGGGGAAGATTTCAGCATTTGCCATTTTTTTCTTACAATGGTTGATTTGCTGCATTTATTCTTTATTTGTCTTCCCTGTGAATACATTTATTGCCAGTGTTTTTAGTGGTATTGTTAGCTTCATTGCATAATTAGTGGTATTCAGCTGCTGCATTTTAGCCTGGAAGAACTGTAATTAGTTTTCATTCACTGGTGACATTTATGCAGTATCAGGGTCGTTGTCAAAAGGTATAAAGACTATAATTCTATTGCTAGGCTTTAAATCCCTAAAAATGCACAAATCTATTTTATTCATCTCATGTAATAAAAGAGGGTACGAGCTACGACTGATAGAATTTCATTCTGCTTGGAAGAAATGGATATTATAGGATTTGAATGAGTTACGTGTTTGGGTACAAAGTATCAAGTTGTTTTCTGTCCCAAAGCAGGAAATTCTATTCCCACTATTTAGTTGGTTAATTTTCAATAACTCAAGTCATGTTTAAGAGATCAGTTGTTTTAAGCCAGGCGTGGTGGTTCATCCTCGTAATCCAAGCACTTTGGGAGGCTGAGGCGAGAGGACGGTTGAGCCCAGGAGTTCAAGACCATCCTGGACAACATGACGAAACCTTGTCTTTGCAAAAACTACAAAAATTAGCTGGGCCATGATAGTACGCACGCCTGTAGTCAAAGCTACTTAGGAGGCTGAGGTAGGAGTAGAAATATGGGCTTGTACAATTTAAGTCAGCCTGAATTCAAAACCCACTTCATTCACTAAACAGTCCTCAAAAGGTTAATTGTGAAGATTAAATTCAATCATGTTTGTGGCGCATTTAGGATAGCATTCATTACTATCAAGTCTTTCACAAGTTTTTTACATGTCTGTCCAGGAGGCTGGAGGTCAGAAGGCTTTATTACAGGGTTAAAGAGTTCTGGAATTCTTAAGAGGGAAGTCACAGACTGAAGTCAGTATCAAATGAAAAAGAATGTGTCCTGTATAGTGTTTAATACTGGCTCAAGTAATATAAATCTAAAGTAGTGGAGATGTTGTTAAAATTTTGCCATAAGCCTTTATGTTCCAGTTTCAGCCTATTCCCTTCTTATTGCTACAAAAGTTTTTGGCAGTGTTTGTATGCGGTAGTGGTGGTGTGTGTATATGTGTGTGTATTGCCTGGTGTATGAGGTGTGTATGTATGTGTGCATGTGTGTTTTCTGGTGTGTGTGGTGTGGCATGGGATAGGGTATGAGTGTATATCTCTGTGCTTAGGATAAGGAGTTCTGAAATCATTGGAAACATCTTAGGAATCACCTTATCTTCAGTGGAGCAATGCTCTGCACATCTGTCCAATGAATCCAGTCATTCCAATAAATGAGATTTCTTTAATTTACATCATCATCCACTTTTGGGACTCTTACATATTGGCTATATGAACCTGGTATAGTCATTCTTCAATGTAAGTTCATGTACTTATAATGAATTCAGAATCTGAAAACAAATATTCTGGCTGTGAAGCAATCTTGGAGAGAGCAAGAATCAGGAAGGAAGAATTAAAAATAGCAAATGCCTACAATCTGATTATTTGAGTCCTACCTACACTTAGGTAGGTAGCCCTTGTTCAGTGCACCAGGCAGTTATAAGGATTTGTATACATTACTTCATTTAATTTTCACAACAACTCTGTGTGGCAAAAACTTTATTATCCTTATATTATAGATGTGGAAACTAAGGCAATATAGAGAAGCATTGGAATTAGGCACATAATTTCCACTCTTCATTGATATTTCCACACTAATTTATGTAATGCTTGTAGGGAACTTTTTGCCCCCTTTCTGCTATGTTTGGACAGCCAAGGATATTCATTTTTTGGCTTATTACTAGCCAATAAATGAGAATCTGTAAGACTTGTTTTTTTAAAAAATTATATTTTAAGTTCTGGGATACATGTGCGGAACATGCAGGTTTGTTATATAGGTATACACATGCCATGATGATTTGCTATACCCATCAACCCGTCATCTACATTAGCTATTTCTCCTAATGCTATTTGTTTCCTAGTGCCCCAACCCCCAACAGGCCCCAGTGTGTGATGTTCCTCTTCCTGTGTCCATGTGTTTTCATTGCTCAACTCCCACTTTGAGTGAGAACATGCGGTGTTTGGTTTTCTGTTCTTGTGTCAGTTTGCTGTTAATGATGGTTTCCAGCTTCATCCATGTCCCTGCAAAGGATATGCACTCATCCTTTTTTATGGCTGCATAGTATTCCATAGTGTATATGTGTCACATTTTCTTTATCCAGTCTATCATTGATGGGCATTTGGGTTGGTTCCAAGTCTTTGCTATCGTAAATAGTGCTAAGAGTGCTGCAATAAACATGCATATGCATTTGTCTTTAGAGTAGAATGGTTTATAATCCTTTGCATATATACCCAGTCATGGGATTGCTGAGTCAAATAGTATTTCTGGTTCCAGATCCTTGAGGAATTGCCACACCGTCTTATACAATGATTGAACTAATTTACACTCCTACCAACAGTGTAAAAGCATTCCTATTTCTTCACATCCTCTCCAGCATCTGTTGTTTCATAATTTTTGAATGATCGCATTCTAACTGGTGTGAGATGGTTTTAATTTGCATTTCTCTAATAACCAGTGATGACGAGGTTTTTATCATATGTTTGTTGGCTGCATAGATGTCTTCTTTTGAAAAGTGCCTGTTCATATCCTTCACCCACTTTTTGATGGGGTTGTTTTTTTCTTACAAATTTGTAGATTCTGGATATTAGCCTTTTGTCAGAAGGATAGACTGCAAAAATTTTCTCCCATTCTGTAGGTTGCCTGTTCACTTTGATGACTGATAGTTTCTTTTGCTGTGCAGAGCTCATTAGTTTAATTAGATTCCATTTGTCAGTTTTGGTTTTTGTTGCCATTGCTTTTGGTGTTTTAGTCGTAAAGTCTTTACCCATTCCTATGTCCTGAATGGTATTACCTAGGTTTTCTTCTAGGGTTTTTTATGGTTATATGGTCTTACATTTAAGTCTTTAATCAATCTTGAGTTAATTTTTATATAATGTGTAAGGAAGGGGTCCAGTTTTAGTTTTCTGTATATGGCTAGCCAGTTTTATTAACACCATTTAATAAATAGGGTATCCTTTCTCCATTGGTTGTGTTTGTCAGGTTAGTCAAAGATCAGATGGTTGTAGATGTGTGGCATTATTTCTAAGGCCTCTGTTCTGTCCCCTTGTTCTATATGTCTGTTTTGGTACCAGTACCATGCTGTTTTGGTTACTGTAGCCTTGTAGTATAGTTTGAAGTCAGGTAATGTGATGTCTCCACCTTTGTTCTTTTTGCTTAGGCTCATCTTGGCTATATGGGCTCTTTTTTGGTTCCATATGAAATTTAAAGTAGTTTTTTCTAATTCTGTGAAGAAAGTCAATGGTAGCTTGATGGGAATAGCATTGAATCTATAAATTACTTTGGGCAGTATGGCCATTTTCACGATATTGATTCTTCCTATCCAGGAGCATGGAATGTTTTTTCATTTGTTAGTGTCCTCTCTTATTTCCTTGAGAAGAGGTTTGTAGTTCTCCTTTAAAAGGTCCTCTACATCCCTTGTAAGTTGTATTCTTAGGTATTTTATTCTCTTTGTAGCAATTGTGAATGGGAGTTCATTTATGATTTGACTCTCTGTTTGTCTGTTATTGGTGTAGAGGAATGTTTGTGATATTTGCACATTGATTTTGTATCTGAGACTTGCCTGAAGTTGCTTATCAGTTTACGGAGATTTTGGGCTGAGACTATGGGGTTTTCTAAATGTACAATCATGTCATGTACAGACAGAGACAATTTGAGTTCCTTTCTTCCTATTTGAATACGCTTTATATCTTTCTCCTGCCTAATTGCCATGGCCAGAACTTCCAATACTATGTTGAATAGGAGTGATGAGAGAGGGCATCCTTGTCTTGTGCCATTTTTCAAAGGGAATGCTTTCAACTTTTGCCCATTCAGTATGATATTGACTGTGGGTTTGTCATAAATAGGTCTTATTATTTTGATATATGTTCCATCAATACCTAGTTTGTTGAGAGTTTTTAGCATAAAGAGATGTTGAATTTTATTGAAGGCCTTTTCTGTATCTATTGAGATAATCATGTGGTTTTTGTCATTGGTTCTGTTTATGTGATGGATTACGTTTATTGACTTGCATATGTTGAGCCAGCCTTGCATCTCAGGGTGAAGCCTACTAGATTGTGATGGGTAAGCTTTTTGATGTGCTGCTAGATTTGGTTTACCAATATTTTATTGAGGATTTTTGCATTGATGTTCATAAGGGATACTGGCCTAAAATTTTTTTGTTTTGTCTCTGCCAGGTTTTGGTATCAGGATGATGCTGGCCTCATAAAATGAGTTATGGATAAGTCCCTCTTTTTCTATTGTTTGGAATAGTTTCAGAAGGAATGGTACCAGCTCCTCTTTGTACTTCTGGTAAAATTCAACTGTGAATCCATCTGATAGTGGGCTTTTTTTGGTTGGTAGGCTATTAATTACTGCCTCAATTTCAGAATTTGTTATTGTTTTATAAAGGGATTCGACTTCTACCTGGTTTAGTCTTAAGAGGGTGTATGTGTCGAGGAATTTACCCATTTCTTCTTGCTTTTCTAGTTTATTTGTGTAGAGATGTTTATAGTGTTCTCTGATGGTAGTTTGTATTTCTGTGGGATCAGTGGTGATATCCTCTTTATCATGTTTTATTGTGTCTATTTGATTCTTCTCTCCTTTCTTCTTTATTAGTCTGGCTAGCGGTCTATTTTGTTAATCTTTTCAAAAAGCCAGCTTCTGGATTCATTGATTTTTCTGAAAGGTTTTTCGTGTCTCTGTCTTCTTCAGCTCTGCTCCGATCTTAGTTATTTCTTGTCTTCCACTAGGTTTTGAATTTGTTTGCTCTTGCTTCTCTAGTTCTTTTAATTGTGATGTTAAGGTGTTGATTTTGGATCTTTCCTACTTTCTCATGTGGGCATTTAGTGCTATAAATTTCCCTCTAAACACTGCTTTAGCTGTGTCCCAGAGATTCTGGTATGTTGTGTCTTTGTTCTCATTGGTTTTATGGAACTTATTTATTTTTGCCTTAATTTCATTATTTACCCAGTAGTCATTCAGGAGGAGATGGTTCAGTTTCCATGTATTGGTGTGGCTTTGAGTGAGTTTTTTAATCCTGAGTTATAATTTGATTGCACTGTGGTCTGAGAGACTGTTTGTTACGATTTCTGTTCTTTTGCATTTGGTGAGGAGTGCTTTACTTCCAATTATCTGATCAATTTTAGAATAAGTGTAATACGGTGCTGAGAAAAATGTATTTTTTTTTAAAAAAGGAAAAGTGCTTGTTTTATTCATTTGTACTTAAACCAGCCAAAGTAGTACCAATGTCATTGTAATGCAGCAAAGACAAGACCTCTTTCCACAAATACTAGCATAACCAACAAAATAGGGGCTAGTGTAAAAGAGAGCCCCAAAATGCTGAGAAAATCAATGAAGTATGTCACAGCTTAAACCTTCATCCTTCACCCTTCACCTCAATAGAGTTTTTATTTTGTCTTTTTTATTTAATTTTATTTTATTTTGTGATGGAGTCTGGCTCTGTCACCAAGCAATTGAAGTGAGGCTGGATTGCTGTGGTGCAATCTCAGCTCACTACAACCTCCACTTTCTGGGGTCAAGCTATTCTCCTGCCTCAGCCTCCTGAGTAGCTGGGATTACAGGTGACTGCCACCATGCCTGGCTAACTTTTGTATTTCAGTAGAGATGAGGTTTCACCATGTTGGCCAGACTGGCCTCAAACTGCTAACCTGAGGTGATCTCCCTGCCTTGGCCGCCCAAAGAAGTGCTGGGATTATAGGTGTGAGCCACCTCACCCAGCCTCAATAGTCTTTTAAAAAATATGTAAAACCTCCCAATCCCAAACAATAGGAATATACCTTCATCAGATGAATTTGTACTTTTATTTCTTATTTTTGAGATTAGATTCTAAACCCTAAACATATCCAAACTAGTATTAGATCTACTTATCTATAGCCAGAGACAGCTTCTATCATGTTGTCCTTAGCAGCCAAGGTTACTAAAATGTCTTTTCTTCAGGAAGCTCCAATAGGAACAAAGAAAGAAACCTCTCTGATTAAGCTCCAACCATACCCCACCCTCCATCAAATTGACTGGATAGGCATAATGGAAACCAGGACACGTGGTTTCCAAACAAGAGAAATCATATGAGAGAGGAGAGAAGAGAGAGGAAGGATTCAGCCAGTGCCCAGAATGAAACTGAGTAATATCAATTTCACTCTTCACACATCTTCAGGTTGCATGTTTGTGGAGTAGTTTAGGAATAAATCCGTGATTTCTGGAATGCTCAAATACCTAGTGGTCTGCTATGTTACATATGGCTTTCCCCAGCACTTTCCAAGTTAACCTCCAAGTCACTGGCAGGAGAATTTGGCTGGAATTGCACGCAGGACTGCAGAGATTCCTCTCCACAGTTATAGAAGGGACTGTTCCAGGCCTGATTGTTTCAGGATTGGGTGCACTGGGGTCTCAGCATTCCAGGAGTGGTTGCTGCAGGACTGGATGTTCCAGGTTTGGTTGCTCCAGGTTGAATTGCTCCAAGTCTGGTTGCTCCACATTGGAAGATTCCCAGTCGTGTTCACCAGGCATTCCTGGTGGTAGGAAGAGTAGAGGCTGGGGTAGGTAAGTACTGAGGTCTGAGTCACATCATTGCTATTCTTTGGTCAGTTGTTTTCTGCCACTTCTTAGATTTCATTCTCTGGTTCTGGAAACAGGTCTTAACCTGTGTGTAGCTGAGGTTCAAGATGTTGGAAAGTTCTTGCATCTGCTGGAGGCTGAGGTGTTTCTGTCTCTGAAATCTATCATTGAGTATACACAGATGGGTGGAAGAGAAAACAGTTCTGATCTTCTGTTTCTTGACGGGGACCTTGTCTTCCTTTTTTTGTGGCACCCTTCTCTGCAGAAGTAGGTTGTTTGTCTTTGGGACTGGTGGAAGAATCAGGGCTGTCCTGAATAAGCAGATCCATGGAGTAAGGAAAAGGAGAGATAGTCTCTCTGTAAGGCTTCTCAGCAGAAGACATTTGCAAGCATGGATAGTTTTCTTTAGGCCCACAAATCACTATATAGAGTCTTTATAGTCAGATGCTTTGGAGCAAGGCAGGCCTTGTGGATAAGCTGAATCCACACTTATGCTATTTTTGGGGAAGAGGAGGAAAAAATTTAAGATCTAGACGAAAAAAGCTAAGGTGGCTTTTGTTTTGAAGAATATATAATCTGTTGCTTTGGGGTGGAGAGTTCTGTAGATGTCTATTAGGTCTGCTTGGTCCAGAGCTGAGTCCAAATCCTAAATATCCTTGTTAATTTTCTGTCTAGTTGATCTCTCTAATATTGACAGTGGAGTGTTAAAGTCTCCCACTATTACGGTGTGGGAGTCTAAGTCTCTTTGTAGGTCTCTAAGAACTTGCTTTATGAATCAGAGTGCTCCTGAATTGGGTGCATATGTATTTAGGATAGTTAGCTTTTCTTGTTGCATTTATCCCTTTTCCATTATGTAATGCCCTTTTTTGTCTTTTTTGATCTTTATTGGCTTAAAGTCTGTTTTATCAGAGACTAGAATTGCAACCCCTGCTTTTTTTGCTTTCCATTTACTTGGTGAATCTTCCTCCATCTCTTTATTTTGAGCCTCTGTGTGTCTTTGCACATGAGATGGGTCTCCTGAATACAGCACACCAATGGGTCTTGAATCTTTATCCAATTTGCCAGTCTATGTCTTTTAATTGGGGCATTTAGCCCATTTACATTTAAGGTAAATATTGCTGTGTGTGAATTTGATCCTGTCATCCTGATGCTAGCTGGTTATTTTGCCCACTAGTTGATGTAGTTTCTTCATAGTGTTGATGGTCTCTACAATTTGGTGTTTTTGCAGTGGCTGATGCCAGTTTTTCCTTTCCACATTTAGTGCATCCTTCAGGAGCTCATGTAAGACAGGCCAATAGGGCCTGGTAGTGACAAAATCTCTCAGCATTTGCTTGTCTATAAAGGATTTTATTTCTCCTTCATTTATAAAGCTTAGTTTATCTGGATATGAAATTCTGGGTTGAAATTCCTTTCTTTAAGAACGTTGAATATTGGCCCCTACTCTCTTCAGGCTTGTAGGGTTTCTGCAAAGAGATCTGCTGTTAGTCTGATGGGCTTCCCTTTGTAGTTAACCTGACCTTTCTCTCTGGCTGTCCTGAACATTTTTTTCCTTCATTTCCACCTTGGTGAATCTGGCTATTATGTGTCTTGGGGTTGCTCTTCTCAAGGAGTATCTTTGTGGTATTCTTTGTATTTACTGAATTCAAATGTTGGCCTGTCTTGCTATGTGGTGGAAGTTCTCCTGGATAATATCCTGAAGTGTGTTTTCCAACTTGGTTCCATTCTTCCCATCATTTTCAGGGACATTAATCAAAT
Source organism: Cheracebus regulus (assembly GCA_963574635.1). Classification (NCBI taxonomy): domain Eukaryota; kingdom Metazoa; phylum Chordata; class Mammalia; order Primates; family Pitheciidae; genus Cheracebus; species Cheracebus regulus. The sequence continues at coordinate 30,605 of CAUYQU010076538.1, forward strand.
GTAGGTTTGGTCTTTTCACATAGGCCCATATTTCTTGGAGGTTTTGTTCATTCCTTTTCATTCTTTTATCTCTAATCTTGCCTTCACACTTTATTTCATTAAGTTGATCTTCAGTCTCTGATATCCTTTCTTCTGCTTGATTGATTCAGCTGTTGATAGTTGTATATGCCTCATGAAGTTCTTATGCTGTGATTTTCAGCTCCATCAGGTCATTTATATTCTTCTCTAAACTGGTTATTCTAGTTAGCAATTCTTTTAACCTTTTTTTTTTTTAAGGTTCTTAGCTTCTTTGAAATGGGATAGAACATGCTCCTTTAGCTCAGAGGAATTTGTTATTACCACCTTCTGAAGCCCACTTCCGTCAATTCGTCAAACTCATTCTCCAGTTTTATTCACTTGCTGGTAAGGAGTTGTGATTCTTTGGAGGAGAAGAGGCGTTCTGGTTTTTGGAATTTTCAGCCTTTTTGGGCTTGTTTTTCCTAATCTTTGTGGATTCATCTACCTTTGGTCTTTGATGTTGGTGATCTTCAAATGGGCTTTCTGTGTAGATATTCTTTTTGCTGATGTTGATGATATTCCTTTCTGTTTGTTAGTTTTCCTTCTAAAAGTCAGGTCCCTCTGCTGCAGGTCTGCTGGGGGATGCTGGAGATTCACTCCAGACCCTGTTTTCCTGGGTATCACCAATGGAGGCTGCAGAACAGCAAAGATTGCTGCCTGTTCCTTCCTCTGGAAGCTTCCTCCCAGAGGGGCATCTGTCAGATGCCAGCCAGAGCTCTCCTACATGAGGTGTCTGTCAATCCCTGCTGGGAAGTGTCTCCCAATAAGGAGGCACAGGGGTCAAGGACCCACTTGTGAAGGGTATATGTCCCTTAGTAGAGCTCTAGTGCTGTGCTGAGAGATCTGCTCTCTTCAGAGCTGGCAGGCAGGAATGTTTAAGTCTGCTGAAGCTGCGCCCATAGCTCCCCTTTACTCCAGGTACTCTATCTCAGGGAGGTGGGAGTTTTATCTATAAGCCCCTGACTGGGACTGCTGCCTTTCTTTCCGAGATGCTTTGCCCACAAAGGAGGAATCTAGAGAGGCAGTCTGGCTGCAGCGGCTTTGCCAAGCTGCAGTGGGCTCTGCCCAGTTAGAACTTCCTGGTGGCTTTGTTTCTATGATGAGGGAAAAACTGTCAACTCACATCTCAGTAAGGGTGGACGCTCCTCCCACAGCAAGCTCGAGCATCCCAGGTCAACTTCAGACTACTATGCTGGCAGTGAGAATTTCAAGCCAGTGGATCTTAGCTTGCTGGGCTCTGTAGGGGTGGGCTTTGCTGAACTAGACCACTTGGCTCCCTGGGTTCAGCCCCGTTTCTAGGGGAGTGAACGGTTCTGTCTCGCTGGTATTCCAGGTGCCCCTGGCATATGAAGAAAAACTCCTGCAGGTAGCTCAGTGTCTGCCCAAATGGCTCCCCAGTTTTGTGCTTGAAACCCAGGGTCCTGGTGGTGTAGGCACCTGAGGGAATCTCCTTGTATGCATGTTGTGAAAACCATGGGAAAAGCATAGTGTCTGGGCCAGAGTGCACCATCCCTCAGCGCACAGTTCCTCCAACTTCCCCTGGTGAGGGGAGGAGGTTCCCTGACCCCTTGCCCTTCCTGGGTGAGGTGATGCCCTCACTCTGCTTCAGCTCACCCACCATGGGCTGCACCCACTGTCTAAATAGTCCCAGTGAGATGAGCCAGGTACCTAAGTTGCAAATGCAGAAATCACCTGCTTTCTGCGTTGATATCGCTGGAGCTGCAGACCGGAGCTTTCTGTATTTGGCCATCTTGGAAGAACACCGAAGATTTCTTTATTACATATACATTTTTTTTTTCAAACTAAAATATTTGTTTTTTAATCTCTAGAAATCTCTTTAGTTACACTATTGAGACATTATTATGAATGGCTTTGATACAGACATAAAGAGAAATAGTTTAAATAATTATTTGGATTATTGGCAAAATAATATAAATCTGTTGTTGAGGAAAACGTTGAGATTTTGGATTGATTTATGAAAATCAAAGTCACTGAACAATTAATGTAATTCTGTGTTAGCAGATCTTGAAGTCAAATTACTTTGCTCTGAAAACATTTCTTATAGGTTTTTTCTTTAATTTTAATGCTTTAATTATATACATTTAAAATATGTTGTCAGAATGTATGGGTTCTTGTTTTTCTTTCTAGATGTGATGGCCAGGGCTGTCAGAGTTAAGACTTTTTTTAATTAGGGAAGAGGAGTTTGGAAACAAGGGACCAAAGTAACAGAGAAAAACAGACGAGAGCATAATTTTAGCTGCTACTCTCCAACTAATTGGTAATTGGCTAAAGCTAGTGAATTAATTGTTTATTAAAATGGCTCACCTTTAGTAAGATAAAATGTCTATAATTAAACACTGAAGGTCTTGCCAAGGCCCTTGAAGGAATTGTCATGGGGTGAACATAGGTAGCCAATAGGCCTCAATTACACATAAGATGAGTTGCCTTTCTTTCCTCTTTGCATTATGTCAAGCTATAGTTTTGTGTGCAGACCAGGAGTGATTAAAGTCAGCACTGGGTTCCAAGCATGGAAGGTGGTGTGGTATGGCAGGAAGTACACTAGACTTGATATAGGAATGCCTGAATCCTTATTCTTGCCTTTTCACTTATTATTTGTGCTCCCTTGGGCAAATCAAGGCTTTCAGATGGGATAATACATGTACTGCCAACTCTACAGAACTGTTATAAAAGAAGAGAAAAGAAAGTAAACTGCTATTTTGGAAGCATTTTGAAAGACTGTTAGAGACAGAAGAAGTAGAGGGCATTGTGGTGGAGCAGGCATCGGGATGGGAATGCCAATGGTAAAGTGCAGCAGAGACTGTTGCACCAATGAGATAAGAAGTTACTCTAGGCCAGCAGTTCAATCCTGACTGCACATCCCTGTGGGAGCATTTAAAATATACTAATACCCGCTCCCACATCTAGGGTTTCTGATTTAAGTATTCTGGGGCAGGCCCAGCATATATAAATTATTTTCTCTCCAAATTCCCCAGGTGATCCTAAACAGCAGTCAAGGATAATATCCCTGCTATCAGGTTTCTGAAACAAATTTTACAATTTGGATAAAATGAACACTTTCACATTTATAGTTTGAAAAATTAAATCTATCCTGTTACAAATAGGTTTAATGTAAATGAACTTCATGAAGATACAATGTTGACAAAAAAGAGGGATCTTTAATCAGAAATACTGTCAGAGAAATAGAAAATATCTTTCATAGTTGGCAGTTCCAAACCAAAATGAAACAACTACATTTACCTAACTTTTAAGATAATTTTTCACATTAATGAGCCTTAGAGCCAGTTTCATGGAGCTCCAATTACTGAAAGGGCTTCGAAAGTGTGATATCATACATCATGAGGAAATGTAATAACTCTGTTAAAAAGAAGGTGGAGGTAATAAAATTATCATAAACAACTTGATTCAGTTATGCTATGGAACATCTAGTGATTAAAAACTTCTATCCCTCTAGCTTCATGGTTTAAATTCAATTCACTTACATTTTTGCATTTTTGCTAATTGTATTATTTGAAAATTCAATGATATGTAAAATATAAAGGCAGCAATTTAAAACTAAAAGTATATCTGCCCTAGGATGTCTCAATTTGCTACTTAATTTGAATAAATTTGGGTACTGTTAGAAAGTTGCTAAGAAGAATTCGTTTAAAAACATTTGCGACTATTTTCCCTGAAACATAATGATGCTTAAAATAGAAAAGTGCTTGAAATTATGAAGTTTTATGTTCTGGCCTCCCATGGACTCCAAAATGACCATGACCTTGTTAACTGAGCAAGGAAATTCTTTGGATGGGACCACAGATTGTCTTGCCCAGTTTGCAGCAGAAGAAACCAAGGCCAGGAAACACTAAGTGACATTCCCAAAGCCACACAGCTCATTAGTGGCAGAAGTTAAACAGATCTCTTAGCTCTCAGCCTTCTCTGTCTCATTCAGGAGAAGCTTGATAAATATTGATTGGATATCATCTGGGATGGACGTTGCACTTGGCAATGTATGGCTGGTTTTAATCTCATAAATGTACCAGAATCTTAGGAGAATCCCTCATTGATGTGTCTCTACTTCTGGCAGCTGATAAGTGGAAATTTACCTATCGATTATTTGGGATCTTTTGAATAGTCTTAAGGTATCTCTACAATTTATAATTTAAATATTGGAGTGTGTTTAAGATTCTAGCAGCATTCTCTGAAGAAATGACTTTAGCTATCAAGAATCTAATCAACCTGAAACCAGTAGAGGTTATGGTGAACTACAGTTCAAATGAAAGTTTGAAGTATCATATCATTAGAAAGTTTACTCATATCAAATTTGACTCACTGCACATTTGATATCACTGATGATCTGATAATTGTAATACCTATGTTACCCAGAAGAGAAGTTATGTCACTATCTACATACTTTCAGATACATAGAACCAACCAACCCTCTTGGTTCATATTTCAATCCTATTTGGCTTCCAAACTCCCTACTCCCAGAGGAGGCTGCATGGCACTAGCCCTGCCATAGCTATTATGATACCCAGTTTACCAGATTGAGAGAATAGATTACACTAGTGGACAAAGATAGAAAAACAATAATCAAGCATGAAATATGTGCTTTCCGATTCTGTGTGTACCTGTTTTATAATTACGAATGGCTACATGGGATGCTTTATGCCATCCAAAATGTGGTAAGATAAATGAGAAAAACATGAAAAAAACAGGACTACGGTATTTGAAATTTGAGTATTTGAAGATACATTGTTATTCTTCAAGAAATTGGACACATCTTATCAGTAAGTAATGAATTTGTAGTGCCTTGATTCACAGCTATCTAAGGAAAATTAATGCAATGGGTATAAGGTGAGGCTAAGTGAAATACAAAGTCTATTCCGAATTAGTTTTATCATTTGAGACATCAAAGATAATCCATTTTTATTTTCTAGCAGGGTTCCAATTCTTTTATTTTCAGAAATTGACACCATAAGCCCTGCAGAATTCAGTAGAGTGAGGGTCATACTCCCCTCAGAGCCTCAGGTAGAGGAGAGTTGACAATGGACTTTCAGGCTCTGCTTCAGGCTTACATCTTGACAAAAGAGCTAGGGACACCAGGCTTTCAGGTCGCCATCTCCTGTCTTTCTTTTTTGCCATGACAGAACTTTGTCGATTTTAAATAGATTATTTGGAATTAGGGTTTTCCTCTGACAGAGATTGGGATGTGGGATGACAGAATGGTTATGAAGAAGTGGTAATTTTGGAGAAGCTTTGTTAATCACTCTGTTTGTCTTCTGGCCCCGTCTCCAAAGACTTTTCTCTGAATCCCAGGGAAAGGAGGCTAATGCAGAAGGCGAGCCAGAGAAGAAATGTACGTGTGCAACCAGGATCTGTGGGCTCATGGTGGTGTTGCCTAGTAACTGAGCTCTACCACGAGAACTCGGATGAATTAGAGAGCTACTGTGTCCTCAGCACAGAACATATCTCTGCAGGCTGAGTTCCTGGTTTCGGTAGAGCTAACAGAGCCACCAAGAGAAGCAACAGTATCACTGGAATACAATCGTATGTGCAGAGAGCTACTTGAGGGAACAACAGAGGAAATCGAGGATACAAGTCAGGAAGGTGGGCCACAATCATGTGGTAAAATCAAGTGAAAGAACCTAGGAACCCCCTTGATCTAGTTGCAGAAGGTTTTATTATGAATTTCCAGCTACTTTCACTTTCTCTGTTGAGCCAGGGAGTAATTTTTACTGGGTCAGTTATGCTGTCCTGCTTGATGAGGCATTGGTAAACACAAGTTATAGGTTTGTTTTAATGTTTTATTGTTTTGAGACAGAGTCTTGCTCTGTCATCCAGGCTGGAGTGCAGTGGCATGATTAAGGCTCACTGCAACCTCTGCCTCCTGGGTTCAAATGATTCTCATGCCGCAGCCTCTCGAGTAGCTGGGATTATAGGTATGCACCACCATGCCTGGCTAATTTTCATATTCTTAGTAGAGATGGGGTTCCAAACCAAAATGTTGGCCAGGCTGGTCTCGAACTCCTGACCTCAAATAATCCACCTGCCTCAGCTCCTAAAGTGCTGGGATTACAGGCATAAGCCACCGCATTAGGCCTATTTGTATACTAAAGGTACTTTATTGTAGTTAGTTGTAGACTTATTAACCGATAAAAGCTTTTGGATTTACTGTTACTATCATCATTATTTGTTGTCTCTTGACTGTAGTGCTTTCTTGTGGCAATGATCTGATAATAATAAAAAATGACGTTGAATGATAGAAATCAATGAAATAAAGCTAGACAATGGAAATTGATGAAAATCTTTTCAAATTGGGTGGGTGAATATTTGCTAGTAGGCTCTTCTTTGAAGTTCAACCAATATGCTCTTAAGTAAACCATTCTGCGATACTTTGCAGAGTTTGCTTTTAGATATTATTTGATACCAAAGCATATTCTTATCATTTGCATATCAAGAGAGTTTTATTTTATTTTTGAATAGGAAGCAGCTTCCACAATCAGAACTTCACAGCACATGTTCAGTCAAGAGCTCAACTAACACAAATTTCCTTAATATTTTACTTCCTTGAACAAAGATCATGACTCCTTTGTAGATTTTCAAACAGTACCGTGACCTCTTTTTAATGTTATTAGTTTCTCTTTCAAATAGCATTTTGAAGTTTGTTAACTTGTGAGTACTAGGGCCATTTGAGTGTCACGAGGCCTTTCCTCCCCTGTGGACCACAAAGTAGCTCTTAGAGAGGTAGCGGATATGATTTGCCCTCATATCAAAGCGAGACATGCAATTGATGTGGGAACACTGAGGTATGGTAGTTGCCTAGCTTTTGGTTGGTGGGCTTGTTCTTATTATTTCTTCCTTCAGTGAGTAACTGATATAGTTTGAATGTATGTCCTCATCAAATATCATGTTGAGTTGTAATTTCCAATGTTGGAGGTGGGGCCTGGTGGGAGGTGTTTGGGTCATGGGAGTGGATTCCTCATGAATGGTTTGGGCCATCCCCTTGGTGGTAAGCCAGCTTTTGCTGTGAGTTCACATGAGATCTGGTTGTTTAAAAGTGTGTGGCACCTCCCCATCACTCTCTCTAGCATGCTCCTGCTTTTGACATGTGATGTGCCTGTTCCCCCTTCACCTTCTGCCATGATTGGACACTCCCTGAGGTTTTAGCAGAGGCCAAGCAGATGCCATTGCCATGCTTCCTGTAAAGCCTGCAGGACCACAAGCCAATACATCTCTTTTCTTTATAAATTACCCAGTCTCACGTATTTCTTTATACCAATGCAAGAATGAACTAATACAGTGACAAAATTCAAAATTCCCAAATTTTAAATCTGCATGCTTCCCTTTTCTCTTCCCAAATATCTTCAGGCCAATGGATTTCAAGAGTGTAAAGAGGAACCTGTATCTAACTCCTAGGCACATAGGATGCTATCCTTGAATAATTTTAAAAAGTATGTCTTAATCCCCCCATCCATGATTTATTGTTTGAAGGTTAAAATTTTACAAATGAAATCAAAGCTTTGTGGGGCCATTATGGACAGTATCAGAGAGCACAACCATCTGCTGAACTCTGTAAAATTTCAGAAACTACCCATTTTTAGACTGTATTCTAGCCTGGGCAATAAAACAAGAATCCCATTCTCTCTCCCTCTTTCTCTTCCTCTTTCTTTCTCTCCTTCATTCTTTTTTTTTCTTTTTTTTGCTGTTTCTTTCTTTCTCCTTTTCTCTCTTTTTCTAAAAAAAAAAAATTTCAGAAACATGTAGGTGACATGTTGGAGGAACATGCTGCTGATATAGTTCACGACAAAGGCTTCCACTGATGCCTCCTACTAAACCAAATTTAGTGTGTTTTATGGCCCAGAAAATGATCCTTGTCAGGGAAATTGGTTGTGTAAATGCCTTAGAAATTAAAGGAACAATTCCCAACACAAATGTTGTTCACAATGCAAATGTGCTCAGTAAAACTGGAGACCAGCCCATCTTGGAAACCTGTAAAATGCACTTAAATAGTCACTTAATACTCAGCTCAAAAGTGTTGCATTAGCAGCATGCTTGAAACTAGAGTAACAATCACGAAGTGAAAAATGTTGCAGAAATGAAAAGTACTTTGAAATAATATGGCATTCAAAATGATTGTTGGCCGGGTGCAGTGGCTCACGCCTGTAATCCTAGCATTTTGGGAGGCCAAGGCTTGATGGATTGCCTGAGCTCAGGAGTTTGAGACCAGCCTGGGCAACACAGTGAAACCCCGTGTCTACTAAAATACAAAAAAAAAAATTAGCTGGGCATGGTAGCACACACCTGTAGTCTCAGCTGTTTGGGGGGCTGAGGCAGGAGAATCACTTGAACCCAGGAGGCGGAGGTTGCAGTGAGCCGAGATTATGCCACTGCACTCCAGCCTGGGCAACAGAATGAGACTCTGTTTCAAAAAATAAAATAAAATAAAATGGTAAAGGATTAGGGAGTAAAAGAGAATGCTATTTTATAATGGGTTGTCAGGGAGGTCCTCCCTGATGAGGTGAGATTTGTGCCAAGACTTGAATGAGGGAGCAAACTACGTGACATTTGTCAGAAGAGTAAGGACAGAGGCAGAGGGAACTGCAAGCAGAAACTCTTGAGCTGCAGGAAGCCAGAGTGACTGGAGCATAGTGGGCAAGAAGCCAGGGGCAGTGGAAGGGATAGAGAATGAGAGGGGTTGGTGGCCAGGTCACCTGGTTATGGCATATTATAATTGGTACATGCAGCCTTCACAAATGTTTTTAAAACATCATCACTAAGGTGAGTAAGCCCAATGTCCATCATCCAAGATTGTTCTGATTATTCAGTTGATTCAGTTGTGAAGAATCCCTGTCACAGCAAGGGGATTTAAATCTTCAGCAGGAACTGGTTCAGTTAGTTGGATTTAAGTTCTGAGAGTTTGACGTTGAGTAAACTTCACTCTGGAAAACTGTTCAGGGGCGACAAAACATCCTAGTCTGCCTGGAACTGTCCTAGTGTTAGCATCTAAAGTCCTCCATTCTAGAAAACTCTTCAGTCCAGTACAAATTGGGATGGTTGGTCACTGTCCACAGTTTCTTAAAAGTGTTACTTAGGAAATGAGGGAGAAAACAATGGCATGCCATCTAGCCTTCTACATTGAACCGATTCACTTCTTGGCTATAGTTATACCTTTTGTTCTGTAGGTAAACAATGAAAGAGAAAACAAACTTGCAGTGTCCTTACAAGTTTTAAAAAAATAATCTTAAGCTTTTTTCTCCATTGTCAAAGCTCAACATATTTACCACTGAATGTGTGTATTTATAAATAAGATACTCCCAAAGACAATCTCGGATCATTCTAAAAAATAAAACATGTTTCTGACCACATATCTCAAATGCAGCACTTTAAAACAAAAAAGAGAAGGAGGAAAATGAAGGTAACAATTCACGTTTTAACAGGTAGCAGAGAAAAATAGATGACTACCTTAGTGCTACAAGGACGTTTGCTTGAACTCAAAACTATTTCTGATGTTTAAAAAAACAAGTTATGAGTAGATCCATGCTTCCATAGCAAACTAGCTAGCACTTATTATAAACCAATATAGAGCAATTGAGATTTTATCATTGTAAAATTAGGCATTATATCTGAAAAATCAGCTATAACTAGCCTTAAATTTTACGTTACAAATAATTTTTGACATGAAAGTGTGAATTATATGATAGTAAGTAAAAAGTAGGATATCAAATGTATATGCAATATGAATATGACTATATTAAAAAACAAGAATAAACCAGTGACAAACCCCAAAATGATTTTTCTGCTTTTTAAAAATTATACTTTTTAACATATTCCACGGTATATCTCTATTGTTTTAAAATCTGGAAGATAAAGTTAAGAAGACATTCTTCTTTTCAGAACAATTTTGGTTTTCTGATAGGACTTCCAAAACTGTAAATTACTGCTAAGGAAATAAAAATGATTAAATTGCAGGTGAAAAATTTATGCTTACCCAAATGATCAAGGCAAATGCTTCAAACATGGAAATGACCAAACACCGTGGTTTTATTTTGATGTAGAATAGCAATGGAGAAATACAATCTCCCTTTGGTGGAGCAAGTCACAAGGAATCTGGAGAATCAAATGTGGACATTCAAAGTTAATTGAAAGCAAACTTTCAGTCCCTCCTTTGAAGTGGTCACAGCAAGTCAAAAGAAGAAGGAACTTTGAAGAGCTAGAGAAACTCAGTAGATTATCCCATGGCTTGGAAAGTGGTGATTTGTCTCAGGAGGGTGGATTTGGGGTTTGTCAGAGGCCTTTGTGTTTCAATATTAAATGGCCCTTTTATTTATTTGAATTGTTATTTATTCTTTGTAGCCCTCTATATTTACATGTTAGGGTAAACAGGGCATGGAGAAATATGTGGTCGTTGTTTGCAGCATTATACTTTCTTTTTTCTATTACTTTCCTTGTTCTTTCTGAGATATAATTAATCTATAACAAAAAGAATAAAATAGTCACTATTTTAGATTACTTTGTCTTTATAGAATTTTATGCTCACTGTCTTGTTGGATCCTCTTGATAACTTGGGAGTGGCATTGAATTAGTATTAGTTGAGCTTCTTAAAGGTGCATAAGCTGTATCAGGGTAAACATCTTGCACATCTGAAATGGGATGGAGCAAGACTTATACCTCTCACAAAGGCCCAAGGCCCCTAGGATCGTTCTATTTCTTACAGTGTACCACCTTGGAGGTGTGATTCCCAAAGAAAAAAAAATGCAATTAGAAGTTTCTATTTAAAACAAAACAGAGCAAATGCTCATATTTCTTGCCAATCCATAGGCAATATTAAAAAGGAGATCACAGCCAGGTGTGGTAGCGCATGCCTGTAATCCCAGCACTTTGGGAGGCTAGGGCAGGTGGATCACCTGACTGAGGTGAGCAGTTTGAGAACATTCTGGCCAGCATAGTGAAAACCATCTCTACTTAAAATACTATATATATATATATATATAAATGGCTGGTGTGGTGGCAGGTTCCTGCGGTCCCAGCTACTCAGGACAATGAGGCAGGAGAATTGTTTGAGCCCAGGAGGTGGAGGTTGCAGTGAGCCAAGATCGCACCACTGCACTCCAGTCTGGGTGACAGAGCACGACTCTGTTTCCAAAAAAAAACCAAAAACAAACAAACAAACAGTAGATCACCTGTTTCAATGGTTAAACAGACATTAGATTGGGAGAAGGTGCCTACTTGGGCTATTTTGAGGGATTTACATGTGATTTTGGAGTTGCAATATTATTTTAAAACTTTCAGAGCACCAGTCTTTTTCTTGAATAATATTTCATCCTTCTTTTTATTTTCATTCATTAAAAAATAAATGCTAAGGATTAAGCAGATGCCTTTCAAATCAACAGTGAACAGTCTCAGGAAACTGTAATTTTCATCCTTAGTTTCCCCAAAGGAAAGTAAAGTTATAATTTTATAAAATATTCTGCATAATTTAAACTCTTGGTTTAATTGTCATTTTTTGCTTTATGGCTATTCCTGAATTTTAATAAATGTAACACATATGCACCTCCTGGTGTGTCTCTGGGGATATGCTTTTTATCTTTGTTATTTTTCATTGATTTAGAACCACCTTTTCTCTGAGTAGTTTGTGCCGATATAAATTGTCTTTAAGTGATGGCAATAGTACAGAGAAAATTTTCTGTTAATGCCTAGCTATTATTTAAAAGAGATAATCATAATACTTCTTCATGAGAATCTCTATAACGCCTTCCTGGGAGGCCAGGAGGAGACATTTTAGATGATTCATTTTTAGCAGCTTAGGGGCATGAAGAGAATTGTAGTTTGATGCCTTCCTATGTTCCTATGTACAGATGAAACACTATAGTGTAATCAGTAATCCTTGACAATGATGACAAACACATGTGTTCTGCCCAGGATTTCTATGAATACAAGGGCTGTCACTGAGTTTGGCCTGGGCATGACAACTTCATTCTTGAGGAAGCCATTCTGTACCCCGATATTGTAACCGGCGGGAGGGAGCAGAGGTGTCTGGAAGATGCTTTCAGTTCCCCTAATCTGATGTGCCCAGGTCCTTGACCTCCTTACCCCAAGAATGGGGGAAGGGTCCCCAGAGGCGCGGTGAGCTTACCGTTTGAATAAATATCATGGACCCAAAGAGTTTAGTAAAGAAGCGATTTATTAGGCAGAGAGAGAGAAAGAGAAAGAGAGAGAGAGAGCTCTGACGCTGCCATCAGAGGGGAATCTGGAGCGGATATCCGTATAGGTAAGGAGCAGTGGGGTTTTAACCGTGAAGTTATTCCTGCGCCATTCATGATCTCGTCCAATAATTTCAAACGTCCTCTGGAGTGATTGATGTTCAGCAACTCTGATACTGGATTGGTTGCAGAGCCCCCGCCTCCTAGAGCTTTCAGGGCTTTTAAATTGAACAAAAAGGCTCACCTGGAATTTCTACCTAGCTGGCAGGTGGGGAAGTCAAAGAACTTTACGTTCCTAGTTAGGGGGTGTGGATGGAGGCAAGGCGCTAGGAAGTTTCTGCCTTTGAAACCATGCCCCTTGTGGACTCAGGAAGAGAAGTTTTTTGTTTCTTAACACAGTCCCTCAGTCCCCACTCTGAACAGGAGAGTCCAACTGCTGTTGGGACACGGGCTCCATTGCTCTTTAGCTACTTCCTGCTGAATTGGGGCGTAGAAGGGGCTGCAGTTGACGTTTCCTCCAGAGGGGAGTCTTCCAGGGGTGCAGGTTGATCCAGAGGTCCACGATAGAACTCATGAGCCAAGGACATCTGGGGTTCCATTTGTAGGACCATTTGTGGCCTTATGGCTTTAATTCTAGAAGGGACAAATTTGACAAGAGGGTTAAAGATGAGAGGCCAGCAATAATAGAATGGTTATAAAAGCGGGCTTACAAGAGGGTACAGCCAGGACAGCCAGTTGTTAAACAAGCTCCTCCATCCTGCTTCTTGAAGCCCTTTAGCCCTGCGTTTGATTCATCCCTGAGTTCTTTAACTTTGTTGAAGACAATACCTGATTGGTTTACAAAGCAGCAGCATTTTTCTCCTAAAAAGAGACAGGTTCCTTCTCTCTATGCTGTTAGCAAATCCAGGGTCCTTCTATTTTGAAGAGCTACGGCAGCTAAAGAGTTAAGCTGCTTCTGCAGAGAGAATTAGCAACCTTTTCTATGTTATCATTTAACTCCTGAGATAGCTCATAGTAAAACTGTAGTAACTTCTTCTAATGCCAGTACCAAGTCCTCCTATTATCCACCCCCCTACCCAATGAAAGGAATAATTGGGGTTCGAGTATGGCATGGCCTTAGCAAGAGAAGACTCTGCACCTGGGAGTCAGTGTAAATCATTATGGGGTCGGGGGGCACTAGGAAGGAGAGGAGGAGAGCTATTAGGCAAATCCGTAGGGGCAACCGCATAGAATCCGGTCGCAGGTAAATAAGTTAAGAGTGATAGTCCTGTTAATGCCAGGATGTGAGTTAGACTTATGAGTAGTTACTTTCCTGGGGATCTCATCAGAAGGGCAAATGTAGATCCTCTAAAGGCAAGCAGGTGTATGAAGGGTAGTCTCTTGGAACTTCAGGCTGTGGAGTGGAGGGTCTGTGATCTTCAGGAGGTGTCCAAGGCTTCAGCCAAGTGTGATGAATCCATGAGTCAATTCCCATCACCTTAACTGTCGTTGGAGTAGACAGAATAACAGCAAATGGTCCTTCCCAAGATGAGTCTCGAGAAGGAGAGTGTGAGGAGAGAGACTTAACAAGCACCAGGTCTCCAGGGCAGAACAATATCACCATTTTCTCTTCCAAGAAACAGCTGATACACTGAACAGAGATGATTGTGGAATATAGTCAAGAAGTAGCTTACATGTTCTCTCCCTCTATCCTTTTAAATGTGGTTTGTGAGTTTAGCCTTTTTATTTGTTTGTGAAAAGTTAGGTGAACTCCATGTTTCTGGTCACCCTTGAGTAATACAGTTTTCTTGTCACTTCAGGTGACAGAAAACGGCCTCAGTTTGGTAATTTAACTGTCAGTAGCATGTATTTGTAAAAACTTTGCTCTTGTGTTAAAGTTGAGGTTTTTTTCCTTTTGGCAGCTTGAGCCTGCTGTGAGTGGGAAGCCTGAAGTTGAAGTAGGCATGGAAGAGATTCATTACCTAATCTAATACCCCTTCTACTCCTTCTCCAGTTCACTGGCAGTGTTTTCTGGCTCTTCAAAGACTGGGGCCAGAAAAGAAGTAAGAAAGGCAGCAAAGATGTTACTTCACAGCTCCTTGTGAGGCAATCTAGTGTTTTGGCAGGTGTTTACAGCTGACAACATGACAGATATTCACAGCAGACTCTTTTGTGGGGTCTTTTGTGAATTTTCTGTAGTTCTCTGTAAGATCTCAAGCAGAGGTCAGCTTGCTCTTTGCAGCATGATCAGTAAACGTGTCTTCCTCTGATAGCAGATGATCCCCCATCTCACTTTGTGGCACATCCCATGAATTTTATCCAGTGTCTGATGAATGTGTGATAATCAATTGATGACAGATAAAGAAACAGTATCTTAAACTGAGTTGGTTAATCAATATAATGAAAGAGTTTATACTGACAGGATGTATGGGATAGAAGAAAGCACAGATCAACACAATAATAAATAATATTGATTTTACAACTAGACAGGAACAGTAATGAGATTGAAGTCATCTACAAGGAGCAAAGACAAAAAGGAAAATAAGAAAAAAGAGCGTATAGATAAAATTGCATTGCCAAATGAAAAGAGAATGTGTTTAGGATTGTCTGACAATCAAAAACTGTTGAAATGTAAAAAAGGAAGTTATACCAGCATATTGCATTATGCTAGGTTAGGCAGAAAATAATTTCACAACAACATATGACCCAATAGGATTGTACAGCATGAAGTGTCTGCCCAAATGCTACTAAGAATTTAGGCCGTCAATAAAACAGGGAAGAAAAAGTCAATGGACATCATTATTCTTTTCAAGAGAAGCTTTATATGCTTCTTTTAACAGGACAGAAGTATGTTATAGACAGAAATTAAATGGTTGAAATAAGGGTTTAATTTAAAGGCAATAAGACCATTAATATGCTCATTAAATACCAGTTGGCTGTTAGAAACCTGTTTAATGAGATTTATCAACCACTAAAGCCATCATGTCTATCAGTTAAGCAGCCATTAAATATCCGTAATTTTGTTTGTTATGGAAAATACAGTTAAACTATTCCAAAAGAGTCAGAAAGCTACAAATAATAACAATGAGTAATATAATGTTTCTTGATTGTTTATAGGAAACTAGCCACTGCTCTAACATTTTCCTGAGCACAATTTCCTTTAGTACTCACAAGGTCAGTGTTACCGTGTCCTATTCATAGTTAGGGGAACTGAGGCCTAGGCAGTGTAATTAACTTACCTAGGGTCACACAGCCAGGTAGTGGGTTAAAGCTTGAACTCAGGCAGTCTGACTCCAGAACCCACATTCCTAACCAATGAGTTACCCAATGGTACCTGTCATAAAAAATATCCAGCAGTCTTAGGGCAAATCTCATAGCAGCAGCCTTACCTGCTAGAGGCTGGTGATCTGATTTTCAGCCCAGACCTCCATGTGGTCTTTGTCACACTGGTAGCAGGAGTCAGATAATCTCTTGCAGAAAGTACTGTGAGAGAGTCACCTGTCACAGGCCCTCACTTTCACTTCTGCACAGTTTCAGCCAGATCAAGGACTGGAGACAGGAAAGCAGGGCTCCTGAAGTTTTGACCCTCCTAGCTCTTTCTTTGTCTCGGGTTTTTAATTCTTTCATCACCTGTGGTCTCTCAGATCTACTTTCTCTTTGGTCACTACCCAAAGCTCTCTTTCTTACCATCCTGCATCACCTCGTTTTGTATCTTCTATTTCGCTTGTGGCCTGAGGTGCAGGTGGGCAATGGTATAGGGGAGAGCTCGTCTCAAAGATTCACTGATTCCTGAGGGCAGAGTGTGTTTGCAGAAGTCTGAA
Organism: Cheracebus regulus; assembly: GCA_963574635.1. Classification (NCBI taxonomy): domain Eukaryota; kingdom Metazoa; phylum Chordata; class Mammalia; order Primates; family Pitheciidae; genus Cheracebus; species Cheracebus regulus. Next base: position 46,665 of record CAUYQU010076538.1, read on the forward strand.
AGTGTGTACGAAGAGCTCCTGAATGTTTTGCATCTGTGGTATTGTATTATGGTTAACATTTTGGGGGCAAATTTTGAATGGTGAAAGCTTAAAAAAAACAACAACAACAAATTCTGAAAAGGAATGTTGTGCTTACATAATTTTTGCTTGTCAAAACTGCACTTAATAAATACAGCCCATAGCAGGATTTTATTCTCTGAATCACAGTTATTAATTAATCCTCTATACTTATTGTCTACTGCTAATAAACACATACCAAGCTTATTACTCTGTCTAAATTCTTGCCCAATATGTGAATTTGTTTCCTTCTTATTCTCTTACCCCAATGTTTAAAAGTTGAAATGAATATTATTTCATACTGCTCAATAATGCTTCTAAAAACTTTTTTCCTAGAGTTTTTCTACCAACAGAAGTATAAATATTGAATGTAAAATCATTATCATATCTTTATCTTTCACTTGGCTAAATTTTGGATTATGCCCTTAGGTTAAGAACTGCATCTTTTGTACCTCAATACAGTGCCAATCACATCACTGTCCTCTACAACTAAATAAAAAGCTTAGAACCAAAATATGAGAGCTTATTAACCTTAACTTTGAACTTATACTTTTAAGGAAACAATTATGCATACACACTAGACTATGTGGGAGTCGAAAGTCTGGAAGAAATATAGCAAGACCTTTATGTAAGATACTCAACTGAACATATTCAGCTAAAATAAAACACCCGATTCTAGAAATAGAATATAGTGGATGACACCAGTAAGCTAAGTCAGATGGCATGTATGACAATGTCCTGTGTTAGAGATTCTGCAGTCACCCATTGGGAACTTACTTCATTGTCTAATACTGAAGTTGGAAAGAAGCTCTTTACATGATTTTTATTTTCCTTGATGTGACTAAGTCTGTTTCTTCTTGGACTGTGTCTGAGAGGTAAAAACAGTTGATTCTTAAGAGAATGCCTCCATTGGTCAGAGTACTCTTATTAAGTTGACTTTTTATATATTTCTTTCTTTAAGCTAAAACAACTCTTGTTTGCCACGCATATAAAGAGGGCTGTACAATGCACTATGTAACGTAAGCTTTGCACCTCAGATATGCAGATAAGTGAACAGGTTCTCAATATTTTCTGTCACCTGGAATGAGATGATTTAATGGATAAGATTTTCTGCTCTGGCTTTTAATTTCCCAATTTTTAGAGCTCCGTAACAGATGATAATACAAAACCAAAATAATGGTGATGACGGAACTAACATAGATGTTTCAAAGAGGAATAGTTTATTCTGTATGGTGTAGACTGATACATGTTTTTAGTAGATCTGGTTGATTACTAGCCCACAAACTTTATGTTTACTTTGGCAACTGTTCTATTCAATGAGAGAGCCACTAGACCCATGTAGCTATTTAAGTTTAAAATAAAATAAAAATAATAAAAAATTTGGTTCTCCAGTCATGGTAGTTACATTTTATTACATGTGGGTAATGGCTACCATATTGGACAGCACATTATGGCACATTTCTAACACTGCAGAAAGTTCTGACAGAGGGTGCTCCTGGTGTAGAAGAACCCTAGTCTTCTGCCTGCATGCTTGTGGTGACACAGAAAAGTACCTTTCAAAGATCGTTACAACCTAAGACCATATCCTTAGGTTGTCGAGTACATGGTAAAAGAATATTAGAGGCTGGGCATGGTGGCTCACACCTGTAATCTCAGCACTTTGGGAGGCTGAGGAGGGTGGATCATGAGGTCAGGAGTTCAAGAACAGCCTGGCCAATATGGTGAAACCCTGTCTCTACTAAAAATACAAAAAATAGCCAGGTATGGTGGTGCACACCTGTAGTCCCAGCTACTCAGGAGGCTGAGGCAGAAGAATCACTTGAACCCAGGAGGCAGAGGTTGCAGTGAGCCAAGATCATGCCACTGCACTCCAGCCTGGGCAACAGAGTGAGACTCCGTCTCCAAAAAAAAAAAAAATACTAGAGATGGGGAAATAATTTCTACCCCATACCCCCATACACATATTCTCAACAGTAGGACAGACTTAACAAGAGAGAGACTTAGAGAGCTTCTCTCTGGTCTCAGAAAAGTCATCTTTTCCCGCTTGACTGCTAATCCATATGGTAATTCACTTATTAGGAATTAGGAAAGCCATTGAGTTTTTCACTTTGTTTGCCTTATATTTTCAACATCATTTTATGATGAGTACTTTCTCAAATTCTTTTGTGTGTGTGGTTGTGTGTGTGTGTGTGTGTGTGTGTGTAAAACAAAGTCTTGCTCTGTCGCCCAGGCTGGAGTGCAGTGGCACGATCTCGGTTCACTGAAGCAGCACAGTCTCAGCTCACTGCAGCCTTCATCTCTCAGGTTCAAGCAATTCTCCTGCCTCAGCCTCCTGAGTAGCTGGGATTACAGGCCTGCACCACCATTTCTGGCTAGTTTTTGTATTTTTAGTAGAGATGAGGTTTCACCATTTTGGCCAGGCTGGCTTTGAACTCCTGACCTCGAGTGATCTGCCCACCTCAGCCTCCCAAAGTGCTGAGATTACAGGTGTGAGCCACTATGCCCGGCCTCAATTCTATCAGAGAATATTCACAACTTCCATAATAAAGTAGTTTTCTGTTATTTATAAGTCAACTGAACCAAGTTTTAGTATTCATTTCTGTGATTTAAAGCTCTACTTTCTTCATAACCCTTTAAATGTATCAAAAAGTGGGATTTTGTGGATTTGAAGGTAACAATATTAATAGATAATGATTTTACTGTTTTTGCTTTTGGGTTCCTGAATGATATGGTTTGGTTCTGTGTCCCCACCCAAATCTCATCTCAAATTGTAATCCCCAGGTGTGAAGGGAGGGACCTGGTGGGAGGTGATTGGATCATGGGAGTGGTTTCCCCCATGCTGTTCTCATGATAGTCTGGAAATTCTCATGAGATCTGGTTGTTTGATAAAAGTCTAGCAGTTTCCTCTGCTCACTCTCCCTCTCCCTTTCTCTTCCTCTCTCTCTCTCTCTCTGTCTCTCTTTTTCTCTCCTGCCACCTTTTGAAGAAGGTTCTTGCTTTCCTTTTACCTTCCACCATGATTGCAAGTTTCCTGAGGCTTCCCCAGCCATGCAGAACTGTGAGTCAATTAAACCTCTTTTCTTTATAAATTATAGAGTCAGGTAGTATCTTTACGACAGTGTGAGAACAGACTAATACACTGTATATATGTATTAATCTCAATGTTTTATTGTAAAAGTAACTGTTAAGATTGTTTATAGATGTTTTTCTCCTTTCCACATTTGGTGACATGGCCCCTCACTGGTATCATGGCAGGCTCTATACTAATCAAGATATTAAGATGAAGATTTCATATTGATAATTGGAATGAAAAACATAAGCAATTGTTTGTTAAGTGAGTTACATCTGAGATTGTGCTCTTTAAATATTTTGTTTTATTATTCAGTCTTGGCCTCTAATGAACAAACTTATAGAATTAGTAAATGATTTAAATAAGATTTAAGTACCCTTAAATACATTGCTGTTACTTAAAGAAAAAACAGCCTACTCAAGAATAACTTAACTTTTTCAAAGATAATATTTAAGAGGGAGGAGTAATAAGGGAACATATATCTTTGATGTGACTTTAATATTCAAGAGTTGGCTGTTTAAAATCAAGATGAAAATACAGCTGCATTAATTTGGCTCTTTAGTAGCCTTCATCACTCTGCTTAGCACTTCCAGAGATGTTTTCTTTCTTGTTTTTTAAGGTTGATGAACTCATTGTGTCAAATGTTAGGGGTTATTTAAATCCTTTAAAATGCTTCTCTGCAAAATGTGGTTCTTCTTCAGATCCTTAGTTACCAGTAAAACTTTACATCCGGCCAAAACATTGCCTCTGGGAATCCAGAGGGGTGAAAAGATGAAATGGCCAAGGGCAGCAGCCTCATGCCTTACATTACCACCTGTCACTATGTCTTACATTCTCTGTAAGAACAAGATGACCCTCCCCACTCAGGCCAAGACCTTGAGCACCAGCCAGATGCCAAGCAACTTGTTTGACCTCATTAAAATTGAGCGATCATGTAAATGTTTGGGTCTGAGGCCAAATCTCTTAGAGCTGTTTAAAATTTCAGAGGATATTATCATAAGATATTTGGTTTGTGATCCTTTCTTAGTATTTTCTAGCAGAGCACTCTGAATGGAAATAGGCCAAGAGGGAATTAGATCTGGAAATTAGGATTAAAAGCAAAACGTGTACTACAAAAAGCACAGCCAATACATGGCTACTTATCTCATTCTTTTTTTTCTCTAAAAACAATTCATGTTGTAAAAACTTATAATACTTAAAGATTATAGTTAAATGAAACTTGTGAACTAGAAAAATATGGCATTAACTAGCCAGAGAAGCAAATGGTGTTTATTTTCAGGGACTTGGCATCTGGGGTCCTGAAAGCCTCTATTTGATACTATACTAACTCACAGTCATGAGCTCTGCTTCCACACCTATTCTGTTGAAGGTCAAAAAAGTGAATTTATATTATATAGAAAGTGCAGTACAGGAGAACAGTGCAGTGTCTTGTGGCTTCATCAAGATCACGTGGGATTGGTAACTGATCAGATTTTCTGAAGGCTGCAGATTTTCTTGAATGTAAATCAAGCCTCCATCTATGAAGCATAAAGTTTTTATTTCCAGTTTAATTATTTACAACCAAAGGACATGCTTCCACTATTGCTTGGGTTCCCGGGAACTTCCCTGCACAGTGGTTCTGTCAAGTTGGTGCAAATGCCTCTACTAATTGGTGTCCTGCCCTGTTGTCCTCACGCTGAGTTCAGCATGCAGCCAGTCTCTCTCAAAGAAGAGCTGTAGGGTGATGGAAGTGATGCAACGCTACCCAGCACAGATGTGTCGTGCCTGAATGTGTGTGTTCAATCAGCATGGACACTTTTCAAACACAAATAAAACAGGTGACCAAATTTGATTGTTGTTTGTAATTTTCATAGAAATGATATCTGTGCTCTTGCAGATACCTATTGACCATCAATGACTCCAGTACTATTTCCTAAAACTATCATCGGCCACAGTGGAAGCCAAAACACTGAGAAGGAATCCTCCCTCTTCACTGCCTACTGACTTCTTATGCTTATAGTGAGGTCCTTTTAGGCACAATCTTAGTCATGCCATTTTATATCTGAACCTCTGTCTCCTTGTCTATAATATTATGATTTGGGACTATAAAATGTCTAATGTTCTTTCTATATCTAAAAGTATAGGGTTATGTGACATAATTGGGTTACAGGATAGAAGTGAGAACGTAAGAAATAAGTTGAAAATGTTGCCACTGTGATTCATGGAGACTTTATGATCATGAATTGATTTTTTTAAGTCATTCTCTTTTATAAAGAATTAAAATGGGACTAGAAGAATAAGAATAGCAGCTTCACCTTACCTTAACAAAATCATAACACCTCACATTTACACAATAACTCCTAACCTTTCTCTAAGTGTATTACAATTTGTGAAGCACCATTACATACATGATGTGAGTTGAACTTCACAACCACCTAGTGGAGTGGGTGAATAGAGCAGCTATTGTCCGGCATCTCAGAAAGGTCAAGTCAGAGAGATCAAGTGGTTAGTGGTGAGCTTGCATGAGTCCATTTCTTTTGTTACTAGCACAATGACTGTTCTGTGCTATGACGCTACCTTTATGCTTTATTTACTGCTAATAACCCTCTAATATTTTTTCAGACTTAGAAAAAATAAAACCTTGCCATATATAAGATGTGCATTTGCTTTTAGCTTCCCGAAACCATGTTCGGGTGGCTTTTCAATGTATTTGACTTCTAGTTATAGTTTAAAAGTCAGATTGTGAAGTTGTGGAAGTTGTTTGGCTTTTACTTTATTTTCAAAGAGGTGTGGAAAATGTTAACTTCTTAGAGATATAAAGAAAAAATCCTACAAACCTATCATTATATTGGGTGGCAATCTTAAAAAGGAATATGTATGTAGCTAGTGGGTAGTGGGCATGGACATTAAATTGCCTGTCAAAGCCAACCTGCCTTTTTAAATTTGGGGAAACATTGTCCTCTTAAGACATAATTACAGGAAAAAAGTACTGAGATCAAAATTACAGACTCCAGAGGAATGCATAGACTCTACTTTTTAGAAAAAAATTCATGAAAAACATGGTGATTAAACATCGAACAATCTTCGAAATTTTGCTTGCTATGTGACTATTATTTCTAGAAAGCAAAGAGGAAGAGTCAAATGTAAACATTCATGATTCATTGAGAAATCCATATGCTGTGTTTTAACAATTATTATACCACTTCTCGGGAAATTTTTCCTGTAGCTGTGGAAACAAATCACAACTGACACCTCAAAAACACTAGTTCTCAAATTAAAAAATGGCTGTTACAGAGCTTTCATGTGAAGGGATGTTTGACTTTCTCACAATCAATCTTTGTGGAGCTAAAAATACTCTAAGCAAGAGACACGCATTTACGTGAGTTTATTAGAATTGAGCAAAATTATCCCATGTAATTTTGGTTTCTTGAAGCTCTGGGCAGATCTTTTGTTCCTCCAGGTTTGCATTCCTTATAGTAACATGGCCACTGTGTAAATACATAAACACCTTAATAAATAATATTTTCTGTTTTCAACCCCCCTCCACTCAAAAGACGTCTTCTTTAGGGAATCTAGTCTGGCTATTTTGAATGGCATTAACCCAACATATTGATTTATTTTCTTTACTGAGTTGCCTTTTTTCAGTTTGGCCAAGTCATCCTTATTTTGAGATGCAGGGAAAAGACTTTTATTTTTGTTTCAGAAATCTTGCTGATTTGCTGAACAAACCTCCAGCCTGATCTTTTCTTTTGCAAGTTACATAAGTCATGCTGTGTAGACTAACATCTTGTCACTCATTGTCCTAAAGCAAGAGCCAAGCTGGTGAGAAACCACCTACTGCTGAATATCAATCCTGTGCCAAAAAGGCAACAGCTACATGCTGTTCTGTTGTGCCCTGAGTGATCAAACAATCCTGAGAGCAAACAGAAACTTCAGCTGAAGGAATCAAAGGACTTCCCTAGCCCAGTAGAGTGGAGAGGAGCAGAGGAGGGATTTTCTTTAGGTGAGGTGACACTATGCAAATAAAAGCACCCAGACTGTTTTCTGTTCAGGACCTTTGAGTACCATTAGAGGGGAAAGCTTCTGGCTGATGCGATTTTTATTTAATGGATAGAGAAACAACAGAGGACAGCTGTTAGAATGTTTTTGCTTTGTATTTGGTGTTTATATGTGTGTATTTATGTTTAAACTTCTTAGTTTTAAACATTTAAATATTCTTTTTTTTCTGAAAAGAATTTGAAGCATCTCATGTTTCAGTCTCTTATATACACACATACCTGTGTGTGCACACATACACATGTTACACATTTTTATTTAATGCCTTCCATATTATCATTTATAGATAAAACCAGAAAGAATATTTTAGGGTACTCAACAATGCAGTTAATACAACTACAGTTATTTTAATGTCCCCTCAGAAGTTGTTTCTGTTGCTTAAAACAAAACCTTAATTTTGCTGGAAGTTGAGAGAAAATGTTTTGGCAGAATTTACCTTTTATAAGATAGTTAACAATTAATAACTTTAAAACTATGTCCACTCAGATTCTTAAGAATGATTGAAGATGAAGAAAATAAAATTTCTATGACTGTATACCACTTCAAAATGTTCACAATAACTCTATGGTTTAGAAGACACTAAAATGAATAGGCAGAAGGGATGGTTTGTTGCTTCTAGTTAGTAATTATTCATACTATTTCCATCATTTAGCCATTATTCACCTGCTGACTCTCAGTTACTTATATATTCCCTACAGATTGAAAGCATCACCAACATTTGGTCACAGGCCTCAGAGTATTAAAACTCTGATTAGGTTTGGTGTAAGGAATAGGTTCTTCATACTGGAGTCATAATGTCTAAAATATACAGAATTTCTGACTTCTTGTTCTCAGTATGTCTTAGTTTGGGATGCTATATTAAAGTACTATAGACTAGGCTTCTAAAATAACAGGTATTTATTTTTCCCAGTTCCAGAAGCTGAAAGTTTGGGATCAGGATGCCAGCATGGTCGGGATCAGGATGCCAGCATGGTCAGGCTCTGGTGAGGGCTCTCTTCTGGGTTGTAAACTGCTGACTTTTCACTGTATCCTTACATGGTGGAGAGTAAGCAAGCTCTCTGGGGACTCTATAGGGATGCTTATCACATTCATGAAGGCTCTAATCTCACAACCTCATGTAATCCTAATTACTTCCCAAGGACCCTACCTTCTAATACCATTACATTGGGAGATGAGGTTTCAACATATGACTTTTGAGAAGACACCAGCATTCAGCCTACAACAGAGTGCTTTGTGAGATGGCTTCTAACAGCCTCATCCTCAGCTACATCTGTTTATATGCACATTATTTCAGCTGTATCAACCTATTTGTGGCCTCTCTCTCATGTCATGCCATACTCTGTGATGTCCGTGCATTTGTATAATGTCAGGGAGTAATGTTTCTTTCTCTAGTCTGGTGTTTCTATGATGAGGAGAAAGTTCCACTAGAACAACATTCCTGATTTTATTTCCCTTTTAATATCCTCATACTCTTCACTCCAGAGCAGGTAGACTTCTAATCGGAGGGTTTTGAAAGAGAAAATGATCATGACTATGCCATCTCCTTCTCTTTCTTTTTATCAGGAGCCAGCCCATTCTCTGTGGCTCCTCATGTTCTCCTGGTCCAGCATTGCCTGCAACAGGCTAAATCTGACCAAATCACTATTAGAGTCTGCTTGCCCACGGATGTCACTTGTATCCTCCACCTGAGCCTCCAAAGGTGTTCTTCGTGGCTCCTGTCTTAATCAGTTAGGGGTGTTGTAACAAACCACCATAGACTGGGTGGACTATAAACAAAATAAATTTGTTTCTCACAGTTCTGGAGGCTGGAAGCTGGAGAGCAGGGTGCCACCATGGTCATGTTTTTATGAGGGGCCTCTTCTAGGTTGCCAACTGCTTTCTGTACCATTACATGGAGGAAAAGGATGAAGAAATTCTCAGGGTCTCTTTTATAAAGGCATCCAGTTTACCATGCCTCTGCTCTTATGACCTAATCACCTCCCCAGGGCCCCACCTCCTAATACCTCCTAATACCATTCCACTGGGGGTTAGGATTTCAACATATGAATTTTGAAGGGAAATATTCACTTTATAACAGTTCCTCTCTGCTGTCTTTTTTGGATTATAACTCAATTGATTCTTATTTTGAGAAAAGGGGTGTTATTTTTGGGTTCCCATAAACCTACGACACATGTGTTGTCTTTTCCTTTCTTTTTATCTTTTAAATATTCATCTCAGGCATCGTTCCCTCTTGGTTTTCCTCCTTTCTCCTTCTGCCTCCTGTGGAATCACGTGCATACTTCTCTGTGGCTTATTTTCTTGTCTATCCCCCACCAAGCCACATACTCCTTGGGTGCAGAGATTGATTGGTTCATCTTTGTCTTACCAGTGCCTATCATGAACAGAACCTGGCATACAGTAGGTATTGCATAAAGGTATTTGGAATGGAGTAATAAATTATGAGAAGATCTAAGAGCTAAGATCAATTTTTAATCCACCAATATTGAAGTGTAACAGTTAAGTCCTATAGTCACAAAGAAAATCCATGAGTGTGTTTTCTTCTTCAGAAACTGTTCATCGTCCATGCTGCTATCTTATACCATTTTATATACATCATAATTATGAAGATATACCCCCAAGGGTTTTGTTCTAAAAGTTATTCGACCCCCATCTCCAAATGCCCTAGCAGTATGTAAGTATTGGCACCAATATTTCCTTCCTAATGGCATTAATTTGACTGATATATCCAGTAAGTATAGAGATGAGTGTGAATATGTGTATGCACCTTGGGAATTGGGGTTTGTAGTTGAGGCTTAGCAGCAGCACGCTGGGGATGAGGAGCTGAAAATCTGATATACATTTTGTGGCCCTGGCTGCAAATAAATCCTGAAGGCTACACTAATAAAGTAGCTCATTTGAAGTCAGTGATTTTAAGATGAGGGACACAGTAGCAACCAGTGATTGACTCGGCAGGCAGCAGATCAGGTCTTAAATCAAAGGGCAGCTTTCATCCTTGTTTCCTATGGACACAGGCACCTGCCATTCATCAGCTGCTTTATTCCCACCTTGCACATGATTGACACCTATTTACTGTCCAGTTTAGTATCTTTTCGTGTGTGTCAATCCTATCCACCTAAATGGGTTGTAAGCCCCTCTGGAGCAGTATGACAACAGGGATACACTTCTTTGTAACTTTGTAAGTCTGTTGTACAGTGCCTTGTATATATTTGATGCTCACAGAAGGTTTTTGTGATTGATTCTTTGTAACACTAACAGCAAACATAACTTTTAACATGTAAAAAATGAAAATAGTTACAAATCTCTGTCTTTAATCTCTAAAAGGTAATGGAAACCATTAACTGTTTGATCCTCTCATTGTCTCCCCTTTACGACAAAATGAAGCAGATTTTTTTCCTGCTAATTTATTTAAGTAAAGTTATTGTAGCTGAAGATGAAATAATTGGAATCCTGGAATGTTTTAGTGACTCCCAGGTTCAATATTGGTAAACAACGTGGCATTGCTGAGTTCTGGGAGAAAATAAATGCTTTAGCTTCAAAAACTATCTGTTAAACGGAGACAGGTGTATCATATTTACAAGGTATGTGACATTATAAACTCAGCCAAAACAACCCATCCAGATGTGCAGTGATCTGTATCCATGATCTCAGAGAACCCTGTCAGGTTTTATGGGTAATTTTTGTTTGGGAGCATTTAGACACCTTAGCAGCCAACTGGAATGTGGCCAATATCAGTAACAACACATAGATGAAAAACCGTTATCTAATCAAGTCCCATCAAACCAGTCAGTGGTAAAACAGTGCTTCTCTAAAACACTTTTTACAGATAACATTTTGCTTGTTAAATTTATGAAGCTTAAAGTTATGTAACTTCTTTTTTGAAAAAGTCAAGACTGCATTTTCATACACACATCCACCCACAAACATAGTTTGGCAGTGGAAGTACTAATAAGGTCATTGACAAAAATAAATTACATAAATTGTATTTAGCAATTTTCAACATTCACTGAGAAAGTCCACGCAGGGGGCATGGCCTTGCCAATTATGAAAGTGTTATCCTGAATAATCAGCAGAATGTGTTGACAAAAATGTCAGCATGAGTGGAGGCAGTGTACTTCATCTACTGGGGTGTAAGATACACCTTTTTGAACCTAAAGTTTTGCTAATTTAACGTGTTTTCATCTTACAGGCACACTGTATTTCTTACTGTAAATTTGGTAAAGGTAGTCCTTGTCGTAAAAGAAACTATTTCTATTTTATATCATGATGTATATCATGGGAAAATGTTATTGCATCAATCATTTGGTTGGTAGAGGGGTTATTGTCTTTCTTCTGTGGTTCAGATATTAGCTACCCCCACCCCCAACAAAAAATAAAGAAATGCCCACAATAACTTGAATGCACTATTAGAAGAGCATCACCTAGATTATAGATCTCTGTATTGGGAGCACCTAGATTATAGATCTCTGTATTGGGAGCACCTAGATTATAGATCTCTGTATTGGGAGCACCTAGATTATAGATCTCTGTATTGGGATCACCTAGATTATAGATCTCTGTATTGGGATCACTTAGATTATAGATCTCTGTTTCTACCAGGATAAAATTGAATTTCCTGGGTCCTTTCCGTCCTCAGCCTCACTGGATTCAAGGTATGGGGAACCCTAACCCTCCAGTACACATACACCTGAGCTTACACAGATGGGCATGGTGGCCATTAGCTCTCCACTAACCTGTAATTACTTGGGCTACTTTGAATATACACCCAGGAGAAATCACAGAAGAGAAGGCATGATGGGATATTGGGTACTTCTTATTGGAGAGTGCCATTATTTTAGTTTACAAATGTCAAATTTTGGTTTAATAAATTTCAGAATCAAAAAGATTTTTGAGATACATGATTTTAATTGCTCTCTTAGTCATTCTTCTGAAAGTACTTGCTCACTGATCACAAGCTGCCAGCTAAAGTGAATCCAAACCCACTTCCTAAATGGGAAGACTCCTTTTCTCACTTTGAAGCAGTTGGCCCTGACTGCTGACCTGGTCTATCTGCCCCATGCCTCCTGTGGGCGTCTCTGCTTTTTCTCTTTTCCCTTTGCTAGCTTCTCTTCTTTTTCTTTTGTTTCTTTAAATGCAGGAACTTCCTAAATTGTACCTTTACTCTTTTCTTTCTTGGTGTTCACTGGTAATCTCATCCTCTCAAATGGTTCCAGTTATGATTTATGTGAAATACCTCTCAAGTTTATATCCTCCCTCCTGAATTACTGGAGCAAACTCCAATGGTGCTTGTGTGTTTTGTGTGTGTCATACTTCAGTCAACATTTTGAAGTTCCTTAGAATTGTCTTCTTCTTCTCATTTCCTCATTCTTGTTAACTGCAGCATCATTAGTATGGTCAGATGGGATCCAAATCTCAAACTTTGTCTTGACTCTCCTTTTGCCTAAAAATCTAAGGAGTCATCAAATTATGTCATTTTCTTCCTATTGACATATCTTAGATCCTCTTAGATCCCTTCCTTTCTCATTGTCAACCCTCAGTTCATGTTTTTATTGCCTTCTTCTCAGAAAGTTAACACAACCTTTTAAGTCTCTTTTTGGACCTCAATTCACCTCATAAAATACATTCAGATTTATTTTTGTGACAATAATTTTTTTTCACTATCACTTCCCTGTTTTAACAGTCATTTTCTTCACTCACTAAATATTTATTGAGTAGAACTACATATGACCAAGGAATCCCTTTGTTGGATATGTACCTAAAGAAAATGAAATCAGTACCTCATAGAGATATCTGTGCCCCCATGTTAACAGTAGCATTGTTCACAATAGCCAAGGTATGGAAATAACCTAAGTGTCTGCTGCTGAAAAATGGATAAAAATGCTGTTATGCACACATACAGAAGAATATTTTTCAGCCTTAGAAAAGGACATACTGACACCAGTGATGAACCTGGAGAACATTATGCTGAGTGAAGCAAACTAGACATAGAAAGACAAATATGGCATGATCTCACTTATATGTGGACTCTTAAAAAAACCCCAAATACATAGAAACAGCAGAATAGTGTTTACCAGGAGGAGCAGGGAAGCAAAGAAAATAGGGAGCTGTTGTTCAAAGGATATAACTTGTTGTAATGTAGGATGAATACGTTTAGAGTGCTAACATGTTGCAGAAGGACTATAGTTAATAATATTGTGGGGGGATCCCAAGATGGCTGAATAAGAGGCAGCTCTGGAAAGCAGCTCCCAGTGAGAGAGACGTAGAAGCTGAGTGGTCTCCACAATTCCAAACAAGGTACCAGGTTCATTTTGTGGGGTCTGGTTGGACAGTGGGTATAAACCAAATAGGGCAAGTTGAGGCAAAGCAGGGCACTGCCCCACCCAGAAGTTGTGTGCAACTGACCAGAGGACCAGGGGATCTCCCCCTCTGGGACTTCAATTCAGATACAGTGGTCCACCCAAGCCCTCTAAAACCGACAGAACAGGAGATCTTCACAAGGCTGAAAAGCCTCAGTGAGCTGCCTGAACAGGGCAGAACAGCAACTTTGGCCGGTGCTGGGGTTGTCAGCATAGATCTAGGTGGAAGCACTGGCTGACACCGAGAAAGCCAGAAAGCCACCTGGACGGAGCTACTCACCACCCAGAAAGAAGGGGAACTGAAAATAGGGAAACAGCACATATGGCAGGACAGGTCTCCCCTGAACAAAGCCCAGCAGGCTAAAAAACTCTCACTCCAGAGTTTCGCACCCAGAACATCAGTTAGACAGTGACCAGGAGCGATTGAGCTCGGTGGGGGGAAGGGCAGCCGCCGTTTCAGAAGCTGGACTAATTTTCCTGAGTAAATAAAAGAGGCAGCAGCTCCACTGGATCCGCGGCAGCCCAGCAGCGCCTCTGCAGGCAGAGAAAGGAAAGGCCACCTCCCCAAGCAGCTACCTGGGATCAAAACTATATAAATCCAAGGAGATGGGAAGAACCCAGTGCAAGAAGAATGAAACCATCAAAAACCAGGATGCCTCTGCCCCACCGCAAGGTCACAACTCCTCACCAGCAAGGGAACAAAGCTGGATGGAGAATAAATTTGATGAATTGACAGAAGCAGGCTTCAGAAGGTGAGTAATAACAAATTTCTCTGAGTTAAAGGAACATGTTCTATCCCAATGCAAAGAAACTAAAAACCTTGAAAAAAGGTTAGAAGTAATGCTAACTAGAATAACCAGCTTAGAGAAGAACATAAATGACTTGATGGAGCTGAAAAACACAGCACAAGAACTTCGAAAAGCATACACAAGTTTCAATAGCCGAATAGATCAAACTGAAGAAAGGATATCATAGATTGAAGATAAACTCAATGAAATAAAATGAGAAGGCAAGAAAAGAGAACAAAGAGTGAAAAGAAATGAACAAAGCCTTCAAGAAATATGGGACTATGTGAAAAGACCTAATCTACACTCGATCGGTATACTGGAAGATGACAGGGAGAATGAATCCAAGCTGGAAAACACTCTTCAGGATATTATCCAGGAGCACTTCCCCAACCTAGCAAGGAAGGCCAACATTCAAATACAAGAAATTCAGAGAACACCACAATGATACTCCTCTAGAAGAGCAACCCCAAGGCACATAATCGTCAGATTCACCAGGGTTGAAATGAAGGGAAAAGTACTAAGGGCAGCCAGAGAAAAAGTTCGGGTCACCCACAAAGGGAAGCACATCAGACTCACAGTAGATCTCTCGGCAGAAACCCTACAAGCCAGAAGAGAGTGGGGGCCAATATTCAACATCCTTAAAGAAAAGAACTTTCAACCCAGAATTTCATATCCAGCCAAACTAAGCTTCATAAGTAATGGAGAAATAAAATCCTTTACAGACAAGCAATTGCTGAGAGATTTTGTCACTACCAGACCTGCCCTACAAGAGCTCCTGAAGGAAGCACTATACACAGAAAGGAAAAAATAGTACCAGCCACTGCAAAAGAGAATCAAATGGTAAAGACCAATGACACAATGAAGAAATTATGCCAACCAAAGGGCAAAACAACCAACCAGTAATAAAATGGCAGGATCAAATTCACACATAACAATATTAACATTAAATGTAAATGGACTGAATGCCCCAATCAAAAGACACAGAGTGACAAATTGGATAAAAAGCCAAGAACCATTGGTGTGCTGTATTCAGGAGACCCATCTCACATGCAAAGACATACATAAACTTAAAGGGATGGAAGAAGATTTACCAAGTAAATGGAGAGCAAAAAAAAGCAGGGGTGGCAATCCTAGTTACTGATAAAACGGACTTTAAACCAACAAAAGTCAAAGAGACACAGAAGGTCACTATATAATGGCAAAAGGATCAATACAACAAGAAGAGCTAACTATTCTAAAAATATATACACCCAATACAGGAGCACCCAGATACATAAAGCAAGTCCTTAATGCCCTACAAAGAGACTTAGACTTCTGTACAATAATAGTGGGAGACTTTAACACTCCACTGTCAATATTAGATCAGTGAGACAGAAAATCAACAAGGAAATCCAGGACTTGAACATAGATCTGGACCAAGTGAACTTAATAGACATTTATAGAACTCTCAACGCCAAATCCACAGAATATACATTCTTCTCAGCACCACATATCACCTCCTCTAAAATCAACCACATAATTGGAAGTAAATTACTCCTCAGCAAATGCAAAAGAACGGAAATCATAACAAACAGTCTCAGACCACAGTGCAATCAAATTAGAACTCAGAATTAAGAAACTAACTCAAAACCACACAACTTCATGGAAAATGAACAACTGGCTCCTGAAGGTCGACTGGATAAACAATGAAATGAAGGCAGAAATAAAGATGTTCTTCGAAACCAACAAGAACGGAGACACAACATACCAGAATCTCTGGGATACATTTAAAATAGTGTCTAGAGGGAAATTCATAGCAATAAATGCCCATATGAGAAGTAAGGAAAGGTCTAAAATTGACACCCTATCATCAAAATTGAAAGAGTTAGAGGAGCAAGATTTAAAAAACTCAAAAGTTCACAGAAGACAAGAAATAACTAAGATCAGAGCAGAACTGAAGGAGATAGAGGCACAAAAAAACCCTTCAAAAAATCAACAAATCAAGGAGCTGGGTTTTTGAAAAGATCAACAAAATAGATAGACCACTGGCCAGACTAATAAAAAAGAAAATAGAGAAGAATCAAATAGATGCAATAAAAAACGATTAAGGGCCCATGGCCACCAATTCCACAGAAATACGAACTACCATCAGAGATTACTACAAACAACTCTATCCACACAAACCAGTAAATCTGGAAGAAATGGATA